>OMNM01042480.1:0-14792 GCA_900302745.1 Parablennius parvicornis
AATGTTGATGAATGACTCAATTTTTTTTTTTAATTCAGTCATTCACCAGCATTACACTTTTTAGAGTTGTCTCAGAAAGCTAGTTAAGAAGCACAAAACATAAAGGGTATGTCACAGTAAACAAGTATATTTTATTTCACAGGATCTAAGCTGTGAAATCTCCAAAAGAAATTGTGTGTGTTTTAAAAGCAATACACCATCTTAGCAATCAAACATAAACATATAAGGCAACATAATGTGACAATAATTTTTCAGCTCAAGGCTTTTTCATATGCTCATCACATTTTTTTAATAATCTCCTTTGAATTAGGTTGTAAACACGCATGCTAACTAACTCTGTTGATCAATTCTTGTATCTGATTTTAGTAAGCTTGACTCTTGTGTCGTTTCAGATCTGCGAAAGCAGGCCAGACAGTTGGAGAATGAACTTGACTTGAAGCTGATCTCATTCAGCAAACTGTGCACCAGCTACAGCAGCTCCAGGGATGGGCGCCGGGGAGAAACGTAAAATCTTCTTAAATAAAGGAGAAGTAGTCTTTGGCTGAGGCAGCAGTGTTTTTAGGCTTAAAGAAAGTTGTGTGTCGTAGGAGTAACGTTCACTGCTCTCAGTAGCTGGGCCTACAGTATTAACATTGAATCAATAGCATTTTTGTAAAAGGTAGCAGTAGTGTGTCACTGTGATACTGAATTTATTCAGTGTTTGCTGGGATAAGATAATAACTCCAATAATAATGTAGGAGAACACAAAACAGTGCTGAGGGGAGGAGGTTGTCCTAATTTAAATATTGACATTGATTTGGTCGACATACAACCGAGTGCTGGGGTCCTTCCTGTGGCCCCTCATTCTGTTTCCAGACACACACACACACACACGCACAACTCGCACATTTTTTAACATCCACCGTTCATTGGTTCTGGATTGGCTACACAGACATGATGTTGAGCAATACTGTTTTGGGACTGGCTACATGCTGCACCTCAACCAATCAGCACAAACTTGCAGTGGGACACGGACACACACTCAACAGTGCAACTTTGTTAAACAACTTGTGATTCCCAGCTACATAACGCCTTGAAACGGCCTAGTAACAACACTGTCCATTGCCTGTAGCACCTTCCCATTCCATCAGCTCGTCACGGTTCATTGTCTTCACCTGATAGAATTCAGCCTAACACCAGCAGCTAAAATCTTGGATGAGCCCACTCTTTCAGGCCCATTTTCTAGAGAAAAGAAACAAACTTTCAAACTGAGGCCAATAAAATAGTATGATTCTGGTATTAGACCCTGAGATAAGTTGTTTTATCATAACATTAATGCCGTAGTTGTTGCAAATAGATTATTCATAATTTTAAGTTCACATTTCTAAGAAATACACTCATTGCAAATCTGTGATGGGAACATTCCTGTTTAAAATGACTTTATATGATCATAATTGTTGCTGGTATCACAAAAGGTTTTGTTTTATATGGCAGTTTTTTTGTGTGAAAAACACAGTCCGCTAGTTCTGAATTTAAATAGTGCTTGAAGAAATTCTATGAATCAGGATTAAAAACTTTTGTTTTTTTGCTCAGCTGAAAAATAGGATGTTTCAATGTTAATGCTGCCAACAAGTTGGATGGATTTTAAACTAAAATGCATTCTTGGTTCTACGTGATACTTTTATTTATCTTTCTCCACTGTTCATTCTGTAAACCACAATATGAACAAAGGTTTTTTATTGCAAAAACATAAATCTCATGAATCAGTGTGTTCAGTTTCCAATATATTAAATGCAAGTAACCATCATTATATTTATCTTTATATTTATACAGAATATACAAATATAACAGTTATTCTGTGTACGCCAAACCATATTTCACTTATTTTTAATCATAACTTTGTAATTCTTCTCCGTTCTTGATTTTCTTTCCCCAAGGTCGGACACCACACCACTACTGAACAACTCTACGCAGGACAGGATGTTTGACACCATGTCAGTGGAGATTGAACAACTGCTGGCCAAAGTAAGTAAACACTCTTTGGCTTGCTCTCCGTGAAAGGACTGCAAAAATACTGTAATAAGAAGGCGACTGGATTTCTGCCAAGGCTCTTGTCTTTCATCAGGAAAGAGTCAAGTCCAAACAAGTTTTCATGTAGTTTGAGGTTCACCTGAGAAATATTACTTTTTTATTTTTTTGATTGAGTTACTCTGTAAACAAGAACAGAGTAGAAAAAAAAAGAACAAAATGATTAGGTGTAAATGTATTCATTCTTCCATTACTATTTTATCAGCTCATTGTCACTGTGGCGATGATTTTGTTTACACTGGGTTAGGGTTAGGACTGGAAGTGCATAATACTACAACATATGCAATAAACACCATGAAATTCAGACAACTCTTCAAAATTTAGAAAATGATACACAATTGAGAAAAATATTACAAAATTCAGAATACACTCCAAAAAAAAATCTGAATTGGGAAAATACCTCAAAATGTTAAAAAAAAAACTGCTACAACACAAAGAAAACGCTCCAAAATTCAGAAAACATTACAGAATCTCAAAACACTACAAAATCTAGAAAACACTGCAATATTCACAGACACATTGGAAAAAGTCGCTGCCTCCTGACGGCGGGGTCGTCACTGATTGGACACGCTGACAATGACACGCTTGTCACTGATTGGACAGAAGCACAGTCCATCTTTTTACCTTTTTAACACATACTCATTATATTATGGCAGGTTGACAGCATATCAAGTATCGCCTCATATCCATCAAAATACTGATGTGTAAACTCAATATTTTGAATCTTCTTTGGCGCTCATGTTTGGACGCAGTTTGGATTTCCTGGTGAAAAGACGGAACTGTGCTCCTGAACACTCCACACTTAAAAACCCCCACGTACAGAACCGAACCGTGGTTGTTCTAGATGTGTCTTGATGTGACTGTGTAAAATAAGTGTGCACCTTTGAAGAGCTGCTTATTATTGATTTTTGTGTTTTTCGTACTTTGTCGACGCTTTTGTTTACACAATTTCCTTCCTCTTGTTTTCCTCAGCTTACTGCGTATAATGACAAGATGGCGGAGTACACCAACACCCCGGGCACTGCTTCTCACAATGCTGCTCTCATGCACACACTTCAGAGACACAGAGACATCCTACAGGTACATCATATCGGTTTTCTATAGTCTGTTTGTACTGGACTTCTCATTTTATATTTTCCTTTTTCATTGCAGTCTATCACTATTTCATGAGGAATCAATGTAACTCACACATAGCTCCGTTTTTCCGGTTATTTCTTTTGATGCACTTTAAGTTTTTATTTCTGTCCTTTTATAATATATATATATATATTTTTTTTATTATTATTTTTGCTGTCAGGATTACACGCATGAATTCCACAAAACCAAAGGCAACTTCCTGGCCATTCGGGAAAGGGAAGATCTTCTAGGATCTGTCAGAAAAGACATTGAGTGAGTTTCCTCCTACTGCACTTCACAACTCATGTTTTTATGATCGGGCTTGGTCTGCATGTGTTACACTAATGAAAATATGGCCTCTATAGATTATTTTTTATTTACACTACAAATGTAATTGCATGACTCAGTGAGAAATTTGTTGTAAAAGTGCCACTTGTCCATAAAGTAGTACAATCGGAGAAAGATATATCTGATTGTCTTTGAATTTGTTCAACAACAGAGGAGTTCTGTGGACAAACTTCAATATTTTAAATCAAGTGTGCAGCATTTTTCCACAAATGCCCGAGATGTTTTCATGGCATTTTATATGACAAAATACAACCACAAAGACTTGCTTTTATATTCAAAAGAAATAATAAAGGATTGATGCATTACTTGTGTTCTCCTCTTATGGGTTGTCCGGGCATAAAAGCTGCCCGGCGTTATTCACGACCCTCACTTATTCTGCTGGGAGATAGTTGAACCTTGACTTCCTCTTGGCACGCTCATGAAAAATGTTTGCTATTAAAGCGAGAGGCGATTCACGGCCGTCGTGGCCTTGCCTTGAGAAAGTGTGTCCTCCTCTCAGATTGGCTCAGTTGTGAGCGAGCGTATTGAAATGCGATGGAGGCTCCCCCAGACCATGACTCTTGTGGGTTTTTTGTAATGGCTTATTGATCCGTGAGACGCTGTCGTGAGCATACAGTGAGCACTGCAGGATTCATATTGATCCCACTCAATCCAGCTGGGAGGCGGCTCGCCTGCAGAGGCCGGGAGTAATTTAACTTTATATATGATATGTAGTAATAAATATTAAGAATAAAACAAAAAACAATTCCAATATTTTACGTGAAATAAATCTATTAGAAAAAAAACTTTCACAGTTTGAAGGAATTAATGATGTATTTAATGAATTGTTTAATGGTCTATTTATTTGTTTAATTTTGGCACATTTAGTCCTCCATAGATAATTGCTCTAAACATTTAAAGCAGATGCATTTCTCTGCTTCTAGTATTAAATAGTGATGTTCCACTCACCTATTGAGACGTTCACATATGGTGCTTTTTGTCCATTCAGGCTAGAGTGCCTGTTTGTCCACAAGTGCTGTTGCCGCTGACATTTCTAGAATTCTACAGCATCAGAGACACGAGTGACATCATAGGAAAAGAGTTGTGTTTGAACTGAAGGCATTTACATAAGAAAATGATTAGCTTTGCTAGAAATAGAGATTTGTGAACAATGTTCACAAAAAAGTATAAACGAGGGTAACTTAATAGAAAATTCAGTGTATGAACTCTTATAACAATTATGTATTAATAAATCTAATTACGTGGGAGAACTTCTGTTCTAGAGAGTCTATATTGAGATGATCCATCGTATTATAATGCATCCAACTAAACAAAGTGCTGCAGTATTTAGTATGCCAGGGATCAGCACATTAAAATGTCTATTTTTTTAATATGGAAGCTATAACAAGCTTTTCTTTGGTAAAACAAGTACAAGTTAGTTATTGACAGATTGCAAAATCCCACATAGTCAGCATTTCATGGAACAGTTCACTCAGTCTTCTCATTAAATCACATTAGGAAGGAGTGCCACCGACCTAACATCAACTCGGTACTAATGAATCTAATGCATAAAAATGAGCCAGGGCTGTTGACCCGATGCTCAGCCTAACCATGACTAATGTGGCCACGGGCTGCTAATGAGGGAACCACATGTAGCGGAGGTGAAACTGCTCCTAATAAGGTACGGTGTGATAAGCCGTGCCTTACATGAGATCGTTTCTCTTGAAAACCAATTTAACTTAACCTCTGCCATTGATCTTGGCTGGTTGGCCTTACAAAAGAAATCTGGCAGGACCTGAAAATATATGAAAACGAAAATATTTAAGACTGTTAAAAGGATCTCGTGTGTGTCCAGGTTGAGGGAACTGACAGAGCGGTGTGAACTTGAAGTATTTGTTTACATTTGTAAGAGTGGAAATAAATCAGCGACAGATTTGATCAAAGTTGCATAAAAGTGTAAAAAATACAGTGAATAGAAGAAAAAAAAAAAAACCCTCATCTCACTAAAGGACACAAACATGAAAAAATTGGAAAGCGTTCATGTTTTCATGTGTTCACTCAGGGCACAATCTGGGTAGGTCACAAGCCAATCCTCGGGAAAACACAGAGAACGACAGCAGACCACACTGTTGGCTGTGATTGGCGCCACTGTCCCGACAACACATGTAGATCAAAACAACCAAACTCTTCTACAGTTCTATTGAAGTTTATTCCAAATATTTAGTTCATAAGAACGAGGCTCAGGCCGTTCAGATCTCTGTGGCCAGCAGGAGGCTTTTGAGGTCATTTCACTGAGTAGCAGGAGGACCTGAGTTCTAGCGAGGACTCAAACTGCAGCAATCTAAATCAGCTGTTGCTGTCCCATGGATGGTTTTTTAAAATTTATTTTAACGAAGCTCACAAGAGACAGCATTATGGAAAGACACTCAAGTAAAGATAAATGCAGGCATTATTTTCTCTACATTACTAAGATAGTCGCTTTTTTGTTTCTTTGCTGTATTCTTCAAGTGGTTGTAAGCTGTCTTCTCTAAATGTCCTTATATGGCTGGTAAAACACAAGCACGCCTTTTTTCTTTAACCGACACTATATTGGCTCCACAAGTGATATGCAATAATAAACAAGGATTTCAATATGAATTGTGTTAAATAAATACATAATGATTTTTCTTTGTTTATTATGATTCATTCTTCCAGATGACAGTGCTCTTTCTTATTTTGGACCCAATTTTGAGATGTTCCAAACTATGCAACAAAAAAATAAAAGACCATAAAAGAGTAGGAAAGCCATACAATATTCCACAGTTGCATCTGTCATAAAACTACATTCTTGAAAAAAACAAAAAAAGAACAGCATCCAAGTGTTTGTACTACTTTTATAGATTCTTTCAAGACAAGCAACATTGCATCATGTGTTTTTTGTGTTTGGGGTGAAGTACTGAGGTTGTCAGGTAGAGGGCAGTCGATGTCTTGGTCATTGAGAAAACTGTTCCCCATTGATACCCTGAACGTTAAGCCAAGACAGACACACACACACACACACACACACACACACACACACACACACACACACACACACACACCTTGCATGCTGCTGTCCCATTCATAATAGCAGCACGATGCTGAGCTCACTCAGTCCCAGCACTCCCTCTGCTCCTGCTTTGATTCTAAATGTCAGCAACAAAAATGACAGCTCGCCAGTGATTTACAGCAGTGCCCTTTTAAAAAGCCGTACCAGAGTGATGAAGCTCGCAGTCACTACAGGCAATTCTTCCCTTCCGAGGCATCAGCCCCACCACCGAGTTGACGAGCTCAGGGTTCACGGCAGCCACTGATGGGTGTGTGCTGTGCGAGCGCTACGTGTATTATTTATTTTCCTTCCATTGGCTGTGAATGTTAGAATGAAATAGCCGCATTTATTTGCGATCTACCTTCTGTTAGCTGGGTGGAAGTTGACATTTATGGTATATGCATGGCATGTGTGTGTACATTCACCACTCTCTTTCCTCTATCTTGTTCAGGGATGCTGAAACCAATAGGAATGAAAGAGCAAGTTATGTTTTTTCCATGTACTTTATATGAGCTCGTCCACTAGCTTAAGCGGCATATAAACTGTATACTCAAACATCAAAGAAAACAGTTAACTTCTGGTCCTTCATAAACCTATATTTGTATGATAATCTGCTGGGACGTAGCATATGTTACATATACCCTAATACTTTGACTCGGGTTTAGTACTCGGTTTGAGTCGAATGAAAAGTTGTGTTCCAAATATAATGTGTTAACAGCTGTTGGGATCAATAGAGAACAAACATGACTGAAGTTACTATTACAGACTCCCACCTTTCTTGTGCGCCAATTTAAAGTACCGTTCACAGTTTCCAGTCATATGAGCTTTTGAAGCATTTTTAGAGAGGTGGATTTATTCAATGGACATTTTCATAATTAAATCCTTCTGCTCTGCATATTTATTTACTGTGGCTGCAGTTATCGGATGCGCTTGGCAGATGGTGGGAGGTTGGACTGAAGAGCTCAGAGAGAATCGAGATTTAGTGTCCACACCCTTCAGACTGTCAGTGATGTGGCCAGCTTAAGTTTGTTGCACCTTTCTATTGGACTGAATGCAGGTTGGATGTTGCTTTGATTTCGTGATGTTGTTATTAGAAATTAATGGTAAAAAAAAAAAAGGCCTGAACACCTGCATCAAAACCTGATGTGGTGTTTGACCTTGTTCGATAGCGGAATAATCACCTCTAGTTTCCACTGATGCTGTAGTAAACAAAGTTGTATTGTCCGAGCCACTGGGCTGCAATCGTTATAGTGCTGCTGCTTGTTCTATGTTAATTCGTTGCTGATGCAAACTGAACATTTCGTGCTGCCACTGCTTCACATCTGACGCTCTTCACTGGCGAGCCACAAGAAGGCTTTTACTGTAAAACGTATGCAGGAGGAGTTGGCAGGGGCTGCTATCTGCAGGAGAACGGTCTACACAGCAGTTACGGGAGTGCTTTTTGTCACTGGATCAGATTAATCATTGTAAGGAATAGCTACAAGCCACATGTGTTTGCAGTTTGTGTGAAGCAGCAAAGCTCAACAACACCATTAAGTTGATCAACACCTTTACCGGTGCCAGCGTAGCCTCATGCAACTCCACTGGATGTACAAATGTGTAGTGAGAAGGATTCTAACCACTGATGGGTGACATATAGAGTTTAGTGTCACCGCACTTTAAGACAGTAACTCGCTTGTGATATTCAGTCTGTAGCTGTCTGTCCATGTAACAAGACGAGGAATGTGGATGAAAATTAGGCTTGATGTTACATATGGTGAAAAATCTCCCAACATTATATCCAACTTAATACTTTTGGGTCAGCGGGTCAATTTGCCGGTTTTTTTTTTTTTTTACATATTGTGCTTTACTCTATATTTCAGCATTAATGACTTTTTCACTTGAATGCGTGGTGTCTTTTTATTCAAGCACAACCTCATCTATGTAATTCTACATTTATTTACTCATTTTCAAATACTGGTTGAACACACTGGACCCTAAAACTGTAAAAAGAAAAAAAGAAAATTACATTAGGAAAAAGTAAAACAATTTTGTTTAAATATTGAGAGCCACAAACTTGTAATGAAACTTTTTCACAACTTAGAAAGCATATCCAATTAGTATATGTATGTATGCACACCTGTTTCCAAAAAACACATTTATATGTAGCTGTTTACATAAAAATACAAAAGAAATACACCAAAACACATCAAAATGATTTTTAATTAAACCATAATTTTATGAACTAGATCCCATAATTACGAAAATAAAAAAAAAAAAATCATGCTTGAAACATTTTAGTTTCAATGTGCCTTTATATGAATCTTTGTCTGACAGTGTCTGATTGTCACAGATCAGACACACAAAGGAAAAAGCTAAAATCGATGGTCACAGTAAACAATTTCATCTTTAACTTTATTATCATTATTATTATCTTTATTTATTTATTTTTTTTCAAATAAAAGAATTAACTAAAATATTGCTATTAATCTATTTTCCCAGGACGTACAAGAGTGGCTCCGGGGTCAACAACAGAAGAACAGAGCTGTTTCTCAAAGAGCATGAGCACCTGAGAAAGTAAGTTCACGTCACACTGCCCGTCATTGCCTGATTCAAATGCTCAAGCATGTTTAAGTCTGTCCTTTCCCAGAGTGTTGGCATTTGAGTCCCAGCAGCTTGAAGCAGATTTACAGTATATAATACAGTGTATAATAGCATTAAGACAGAGCACTGCAGCTTCTCCTTTTCGTAGCTGCACGTTCAGATAAATCTAAGCAAGGCTAACTGATCTTCATGGTGCAGCTCGGGCACAATAACACTGTAAAGCATCATTGCTGCTGATGCTTGCTTGTTGAGCTCAGGTACACTGTTGACATTTTACCTCTTTAGAGCTTTTCTTTGTCACCACAGAGAGGTTTTTGTGTTTGTTAATAAGTTTGCTTCATACGTGCATTTTTGTTCATTCCTGGTTTGTTCAGATCCAAGTAATTGTTCTCAAAGACCTTTTATATAAAAAAGCAATATTTGATTTTAATCCCAGATATTAATAAAGATCTCAATTTACAATTACTTTATAGTTATCAAAGTTAGGCATGGTCTTTTTTTGACACAATAGGTCAAACTACGATCTCCCAACAACCTCATTAGTGCCCCACTATTATTTGGCTCAGCCTCATCCTCCACAGAACAGCATGCGAGAGTAAGTTTGTGAAAGTTGGAAGTGTGTTTGTGTGAGCGAGAGGTGCGAGATGCACCCTGTGTGGCAGGGAAAATTGAATGTCAGCGGGAAACATGCACCTGCGCACAAACACGCAGTCTAATGCAAGCGCAAACAATCCACAAAAGCTTTTTAAACTTCCTAGGGTCTTATAGACAATAATAACAAATAATGCCACTGTTATTATCCTCCTTGAAAGACTTGGTTCATTTCAAAACGAGCCGGAGCTGCTCTCAGTCAGCCTGACTAGTATTTGTATTAATATTCATGTGACCAGCTGTCACATTAGTGCTGACAGACAGACTTGTCTTGTGTGTGTGTGTTTTTTTTTTTTTGTTCTGTAGAAATACAGTGTTATGCTGTGATATTTGTATACATAAATGTGTATGGATATTCCTGTCTCAGTCGTATTTCTACATCAGTTTTCAAAAGTTTCAGAGTGGTGTAATATAGCTTGAGTTATCCATCATGTAATACCAGTGGAAAGGTGCCTGACCGGCTCCAGATTTATTCATTCTGCAGTAGAGGAAACGACCATAAACATACTACTGGTGTTTAAGAGTTATCTTCTGCAACCAGGATGGTGTGATCCCCACAGAACCCTGATCCTTACACAATCTATTTGGTGTTTGTTTGCATTAAAAGACAATGGATCTGAACCACAGAAAGTCCATGCTTATTTACTCAAGGGCAAGTCCCTTCAAAATTTATGTGCAAGTGAGCTGAAAACAGAAGCTGCTTACTAAATAGTGATTTCTCCCCTGCTGATTCACCTTCAGATCCAAATAATGAAAATAAACTCACATCTTTCTTTCCGCTGGCTTGAAACGTTTACACGGTACTGAGTGTGACTACTAGGTGGCAAACACACTATTATCCTATACTGAAAGCCCATGTGGGTTTCTCATATTTAGACTTTTAGTTTTTAGTGTTTTGTTCAAGGAGAGATGAGCACACATGCAGGAATGCAGCACATGTAGTGGTGTGATGGCCTTCAAGGAAATAGAAGCACAATGCAGGCTTTCAGACTTCTGTTCATCTTGTCGACCTGTGAAAAGAGAAGAACAGCAAGTGACAGCTGTACTCACTGTGGCTTGTTGCACTCGGCTACATTCCCATTTGTCAAAAACCTGTGCCAGTTCAGCAGAATTGATTATGATATTGATAATGAAATTATCTCATTAAACTACAACCCATCTTATAAAGCTTCCCCTGACCATTGGCAAACATGGGAGGGGACAGAGGAGGTTGGAGATGAGGATCCAGTTACGCTTGATTGTTCCTATTAGAGCACTAAAACAGGAAAGAGAGCCGAAAGAGAAATGGGAAATGTGTTAGTGACTAGAGCAATGATCTGAAGTGTAAGAGGAGCACAGACACTCGGCGGTCAGGATGAAAAAATTTGAGTTAAGTTGTTCGATAATTTGATTTTTGATTCCTCACACAGGTTGTAATGACCTTTCTTGAAAAATTCTCTTGTTCCTAATATTGAACACCACCCATAGGCCATTTATCATGGCTAGAAAACTCCCAAACTGCTAACAAGCAGAGAAATACAGCGTTTGTTTCACAGCACTGGGATTTCTGCATGAACACTAGTCTTTGCTCAATTTATTTAGTCTAATTAAATGTTTTAAAATTAAATGTTATTTTGTCTACTTAAACAAAAACCATGTCATAGGGACTTTCTCCGGAGTGCCATTATATAGTTTTTAAGCATTTTCACATACTCTGATTATACCGCTGATAATTATATTAAGTGTCCTTGCTCCGAAGTAGTTACGTAATACATGATGGATTGCAAACCTTGACAATGTACGAGGCAATGATTAATGTCTGCGTCAAGAGTATACATCATAAAGGTAACTGACAGTCCCAACAGAGAAGTCATTAGCTGTAACTAATGACTTTCCAGTTGAAAACCGAACCTGTCTTTTTGCGTTCATCTTCAAGTTCTCGTCAAGTCAACGTTTAAAGAATTTCCCTCTGTGAATAATAAAGTATTTTCTATTCTATTAATCTATTGAGAAAGACAAGCGTAGATGTGCTTGTTTTTGGCATTTTTCATTCGGATTGGTGGTGATGGAGCTGCGTGTAATTCCAAACCGCTTGGCTACTCCTGCACGTCAGCTGGTAATGGTTTTGTTACAGATCTGTCACTTGCAGTGTTAGTCAAGTGTAACTTTTAGTTGCGTGAGCTACTTTAAATGCTAATCATTCGCTCCATCCTTCATATTGCTCCCTACCTCTGCCTTTCTCTCTCCGTGCCTGGATAGCTGTTTTTCCATCTCTCTCTGCCATAAAGGTTAGTCTTCATGAATAAACTAGAGGAAGGGAAGGGCCGCTCCATTAAAAAGTTCTCGTTGGAAAGCTCTAATGGTAGCGGTCACGCTGATAAGGACTTCCTGTCAAACAGGAGCTTTTGACACGGCAGTGGTGTGACTGCGAAACTAAATCACACCTCACATTGACATTTCTCTTCTCAAGTGTGGTTTCTGGTTCATATACCACTAACACCAAATCTTCAATTCAAAACATATAAGAAAGTATAGTTTTATCAGTAATTGCTTATCTGAATTCAAAGAGTGGTTGTCGTTCATCTGTGGGATTTAAAGAAGCCATAGTATTTAAAGAAGCCATAATTAATGCTACAAGCAGCATACCCGAGTCTTTCACATCGCATCATCCCACATCTGTAAATTAACTTTGCATGAGATTATACTGAAGCCAATTGGAATGGCCAAAGGTGACAAAAACCATATTTAGTCATAAACGCTGAAGCACAAGGTCTTTGATATATTACTTGATAGTTTTCTTTATATAACCTTTCATTACAAAACTCCATTTTCTTTCTTTAGAAGTCCTGCAAAAACTGTAATAGATGTTTGAATTGCATCCACCTTGTCATAATGATTGCATTATATTATATAATAATGACCTCAATAATGCAGACACTGTTGTGGAGCTCAGTTATTGAGGAGAGCTCTCTGTTTACTCGTAATAATAATCATATGTATTTTTTTTTCCTTTTTAGAATTTTTGTTTTGAATAGATTCTTGAAACAACTTGACAACTAAATGATTTACTTTGTACCCATCACCCTAAATAATTGTTCTTTGTGGGCTCATGCGCCACATGAAACATGCAAATGTTGCAGGTGCTCTGGGCTGCTGCAGAGTCCTGCATGTTGTGAATACTTTGTTCTTTACGGCTGTAATTCCAATAGTGACTGCCGAATCGATTCAAATCAGAAAATGCAAAAGTGAAAACAAATGAACGATCAACATTTGCAGGGCTTTGTGTAACTTCACTGCTCAGGCTTTTTTTGTTGACTCATCATGCAGCAATGCCCGTGTATGCTATAATTGCTCCAGGTCATTTTATCGTCCGTTTAAATGACTGAAATTTATGGGAAAAATAACCCGGCCAGTAAAACACCTCCACTCTTTAGCCTCACTTTCTGCAATGTTTTAATTGTGACGCACCACCGAGGCTGCATCACAGAGTGTAGGCACATAAAATGATGCTGGAGATGCAAAAAGCTGTGAATAATTTCAGTTTCCTCCTCAGCTTTTACCTACAGTAGCCACCTGCTACACTCTTTTTCTTACTTATTCTCTCTCTTGCTTTGTTGAGATCCCAATTTTTTTTTTTTTTGTGCATTTTTTTAGTCCAGCTGGCCTGTTGCCATCTTGTGAAGTCTGATCCAAAGTATTATTTTCCTAGTATGCTAATGTAATCTGTGGAGAGAGAACTCTGAGGATTTATGGTAAAGTGCTCCTCTCCTCTATGTGGCCCGCCAAAGCTTGAGAGAGTTTCGTTTGGACTCAGTGATTCATCCGGCGAGCATATCGAAGTGAGTGTCGATCATCTTCTGTCCAATAGTTGATGGTGATAAATAAATGATATGGCACATTAATCACATTCATGGACTGCTAGTGGATGACTGACAGTGCGGTTTGCAGTAAAGATATTAACAAGATAAAAGTGTTGTGTTGTTTGGAGAAATTTTATTTTTTCTTTTCTTCTTATGATTAAGTGTCAATGTTCAGCTGGCCGCAGCTGTGTGCATGCAGGAATCTCTACATCAAAATTCACCAAGTAAACAAAAATGTCTTGTTCCCAAACTATTGTAATGAATAAAGCTGCACCACTAAAGTGTTTAGGGCGATTTGTTTATTTGGGTTTCTTGAACCATTTCAACGCAATTCGTCTGTTTTGTTTCATGAGCCTCACTTCTGGTCAAAATGATTTCCACTCTTTCTTGTTTTAAGTTTAGTAATTACTCCAGTCCCAGGTTCGCCGAGCTGTTTTTGGGCGCATTTTATGCATTCAGCATATGGTGTTCTTTCTTGTGTATATTGCGACAAAACTCAATTCTGTCTTCGTGTTTCGTTTTGGGAGATCTGCTGACTTTTAGCAGCAGGTTTTTGAATCAGCTCTTAGCTTTGATTTGCGACCACTTTTCCACTTTGCTGATGCAGTCTGTGCTCTGTAAACTGGTGCCAAGATCTGAAAGACTATTTCCCAGGCACAGTAATTAATGTTCCAGTTTACTGGGCTGATTCTATTAGTTGTCTCGTATTGTTCTAAAAGCCAATGTGACGGAGCGTTTACTCACGAGGAGCGTCGGTGAACTATTTTTTTATTTTCCTTCCTCCAGAATGACAGGTAAATTGTCACACAGCTGATTTGATGAAAACAGATTAGAAGCGTGAAGCGGTTTGCCCTGTCGTATGTTCATGTGATTGTGAGGAGAGCAGGAAGACATGCAGACAGCGTGGGCGTATATTCATCAAACTGGGAAAAAGCAATTAGCTTGAAGCTAACGAGCAATGTAATGACTGCAGCAAAACACGAGTGAACAGGGGGAAACAGAAAGAAACCACTCAGAGCTGAAACCACAGAACATCCTTTAATACATGAACGTGATAGCACTATCAAGCTCACCACTTTAGCTGCAGACGGAGAACGCATTAATGTTATGCTCCATCTCATCTATGCTGGGGGGGGGGGGGG
>OMNM01042480.1:14812-26846 GCA_900302745.1 Parablennius parvicornis
TGGGGGGGGGGGGGTAACCTCAGCTTCTCCACTTCTTGGTCTGAGCTTATGACATAAGGGGAAGAATTTTAGCAGGTGAGTTTGTTTTCTGGTGTTTGTGCGTATGTCCACCATGATGGTTTTCTATCGAAGTCAGAAAACCATCATGAACCATCACTGAACCACAGTTGCCTCAAAGTGTCTTTTTATCTTTGACAGTTTTACTGTAATGGAACGCGGTTTGATCGAATATCTCTCTTAGTAAAATAAACGTCTGGTTTGTTTTATTTCTGAAATGCTAGAAGTCTAAAGGATAGGAGACATTGCAAGGTGCAGTTTTTCTCACCGTTCGTCACGACTACCTTAATGCAGTATTGTCTGCTACACCTCCCCTGCTCCCACAATTCATTTATGCCAAGTGTTCCTGCCAGCCTTCATTGTGATTGTGGTGCCACTTTCCAATCCACTGCATCATTAGATTTTCATAGATTACTCAATTTTAGTCAAAGGGAAAATCCCCCCCCAGCAACATTTATAAAACTGTTAACAGAAAGGCTTTTGAGACCTTTCGTCTTGCTATGACCCACGAACACCAGATCATCCGCCTTCACAGTGTATCTACATTAGAGTGTGTTTGGCCTTGTGCCACTGAAAACCTGCGAAATAAACAACCTATCCAATTAGTGTCTGCTACACTGTGTCTGCAAGATGAACTCATGCAGATCTCAGGGCAACTCTCCTCTGGTAATGATAGCAGTGTGTGTTCATGCATGGCAGCTCCGTCTCCTTCAAACGCCCTCATCCTCCAGGACCCACTTTTAAATGAACGTGCACCAAAATGAAATGGAATTGCTGGGAGAGGAAAAAAAAAAAAGCCCCAGAGAATTTAGTAGATAGGCTTGGGACATAGACACAATTGAAAATGGATTTATGCTGATCCCATTGGGTTGAAATGCAAATAAAGTTGGCAATAGAAACTTGGTGAAATTTACTGTTCATTGTCCGTCTGATGTGGCAGACGAGCAGAGACAATGACCCCAATCTTGTGTGTACCACAATCAAATTTATTTAAAATGGATTCTCTATTTACAGCGTTTTTGAATATTCATTGATTATGTGATCAGCCTGGAATTACAATTGGTTGATGGTAATGGACTAAGTACATCGTATTCATCTTGTGACAGTAGTGCAGATCAGAAACATTCTTTAGGTGTGGGTGTTAAACTTAACACTTAATCTGGAATATTTTGGTATTTTTATACATTAGTAATTGCAAAAAATTGTCCAAAACAGCCCGTAAAAGTGATCTGTGTCCTCAGCTTAGCTTCATTTACATCTATAAGGTGAATACTGTGTATAGAAAGTATTGAGTTATATCTTTCAAAGTACCCACTGTTCCTGAAGGCAACATAATTAGGGAGGGTCCTGAGCTTTCTTTGCCATGCTGTCACTCACCATCCCAGCTCTTCTCAGTTGAAGCCACGCCCCCTATGCCAGAACAGGGCCCAAAGTTTGTACCTGAAAAATTACAATCTGAAAGTGAAAGAAAGTTTTGAAGGTGGAAAAAAATCTGAAACCTGAAAACAGGATTTGAATGTGGAAAAAAATAAGATCTAAAGTGAAAAATTAAAATAAATGATTTCATCAAAACCATTCCAGTGCTGAATTATATTTCAGTTGAAAAACCTTTTCATAAACTTATTTTTTTTGAAAACACTGCAATCAAGATAAAACCTTGAACATTCAGTTTCAAATAATTTTTTTTTTTTTTTTTTCAAATGAACAAACCTTTTGGCCTGTTTTTAGCTCCATATTCATGTAGATAAAAACAAGGATTCATTTAAATTTTTTTGTAGTAGTTGTGGTGTGATTTGAATTTGAATTCATTTTTTTGGGGCATTTAGCTTTATGGTGTAAAATTCATCACCTGTTTGACTTGGTCAGGAGCAGATTCCAGGACTGGCCTCACTCTCGTGGTCTTTCGTAAAATTGTTTGATCAGCAGAGTTACTTGCCAGCAGTGCATATGCAGAGCCTGGAGAGTTTTTTTTTTTTCCTGCTCACTTAAAAAGAGAACATCTGCAGGGCACAGATGGGGCAGCTCATTAAATGTAAGGAGATTTGCATACTCCGCATCCGTCTTTCTTTTGCGATTAAAAGAAAAGTATGTTTTTACATCTTATTTCCCCCAATAAAATTTGTCATAAAATGCTGTGTTTTTTTTTCTTCTCTCCCTCCCAAATTGAAGTTGATTCAGAGCCAAGAATACATGAGAAGTTAAAGATCATGAACTAGAGCCTGACTGCAACGACCCAGGCTTAAAGCGCTTATACTACGGGGCTGTGGATCAAACTGTGAACATATTTGTTGAAAGGGTTTTGAAAATATCTGTCACAGTCTCAAGCCTGAATGATTTCCTTACGTGAGTTGTAATGCCTCGCAAACGTACTCCCGGATTCTGCGTAACTTTCTTTTTAGAAAGATGGTTTCATTGTATGTGAAACTGATTGCCCAAGAAACGAGATCAATCAGAGAGTTGTGACATCTGCCAAAATGTTTCTGGATCACCTCCAAAATGTAACAGAATCTTCTTTGGCCTGATATCGATTTCATTTAAAATCAGCACCGTAGTTTTGACGTAATCTTGCTAACATACATACAGACGAACAAATATACTGTACACCGATAATTGTATTAAATTCTTGATGGACATAATTTCCTTGCGCCAACTCCTGGCAAAAGGCTCAAATGTTCCACCTTTTATGCAATGTTAATGTTGTAAGAATTTGACAAGTACCAACACCTTGTGACAGAAAACAGAAATTGCTGCTCAATTACAAATTATTTCTGGGTGAAAAAGGGGGGAATGCTGGAATCTCGGGAAGCCCCTCCTTTCACGTCTTTAATGATTTCTTTGAATGGAAGTATCAGAAAAATCTTAATGGAGCTCACACGTCGGCATGGGGTTGAAGATGTGGAGCTAGTGAATGGATGTACGATGATGAAACACAATCCCTTCAGCGTTGTCTGTTTGGTTTACTTCAGATCTCTGGAACATTATCCAAATTGATTCCATTTACAAAACAAACCGCTGAGAGCTTTGTTGTTCATGAGCAACTTGAGACTTAAAACTAGTGTTTCTCATAGTAAGTGTGTTTGTGTGGGTGTGCGTGTGCGTGTGTGTGTCTTCCAGTATTCCAGCATCTACGTTGGCAATGATGAAGCTTTTCAGATAATGAAGCTTCAGGCTCTGTAGGATTTAAAACTCTTAAGTCATCAGCAGAGTGTCATTTAGTTTGATGTTGTAGATTAAAAGAAGTTAAACCGAAATATATGGGATTGTTAATCAGATTTGTCAAATGATTTTAGGAGACTGTGACACCTGTCATCTGTCGTAACCATTAAATGTTCCTATTTTATGGGATGTATGTTTTGTGATCGAGTGGATTTCAACTAGGGAAATACGCAGCAGTTTGTTCGCTGGTCGGTTATGTTGGATGAAGTAATGTGGAGGTGAGCTGTGGCAGAGGTGGTCACGGTGTGTTGCCCTTACCTTCACATTCACAGGAAAGGGAAATGGACAGAAAAACATTGAACCTTAGAGGTGTTCAAATTTGAGAAAAATCTCATTTTGATTCAGCCCAGTAAAAACAAACCAGCAATTATGATCTAGTGCTAGAAGACTTTAATTGACCTCATTCCCTACAATGGCACCGACATCAAATTAAACACTAATACAATTTTACTGTCATATACAAATGCATCGACAACCTCCGCAACGAGACAAAACCACAAACGTTCTCTGCAAAAGAAGCTGGTTTTTGACAAAGTTATTATTAATATAATAGCTTTGTTATTAATGGAAATGTATTTGGGAGGAAAAAGTATAGAAGAAAAGTTCTTGACTTTGGGGTTTCATTAGCTCGAAGCAAAAATCATCAAGATTTGAAACAATGAAGGTCTGAAATGCATCACAATGTGTGGAACGGATCTATACTATATGTCAAGTTTCCCTCCTGCACACTCGATAGATTTTCCTTAATGTATGTGTAATCTGTTTCCTATTTCTGATTTTGTGGGTGTTGCTAATGCTTCAGCTTGTGATTTTTGATATATCTGCATTATTGGATGTTTGATAATGATTCTGTCCCTTCGCCTACAACCGTCCGACTTTTATTGGTTATTTGACAAAACCTGTTGTGCAATGTCTCACCAGAAATGCATCATTAAGCTCCATACATCTCGTAGATATCGTGATTATTTTAGCTACCTGTTTTATCCGACTTTGAGTGTTTCAAGTTCGATTCCCTATCTGTCCACATGTCGAAGTGTCCTTGAGCCCCAAATTGCTCAACTTGGATATATTGCCTTGCCGCTGCCTCCATTGGTGTGTGAATGTGTGTGTGATGGGGGAACGTGATTAACAATGTAAAACGCTTTGGGGACTGCTCACGCAGTGGAAAAGTGCTATATAAGTGAAATCCATTTACCATTAAATCCATTTCCAGACAGAAGGAGGTTACTCAGAGTTGTCAGCTGCAGAAGGAAGAACATTTACCTGGAGGAAACCCTCACATGTCAGAATTCTTTGTGACCATTAAGTGCCAGTTATTTTATTACCGTAGCATGTTGAAACTGCTTCGCTTCATATCTCACATGTGTCTTCCTCTCCTCCTCTCCTCCCCCTCTCTCTGCGTATAGCTCGGACCGACTGATGGATGACACAATAAGGTAAGACCTGATTTCCGTTCTACGCGAATGAGAAGACATGAATTTACATATTTGACATCCCCCCAACACCATTTACTATGTTTGCTGTGTATAAACAAAATCTAACACTGACCTGAAGACGGCCTGCGTCAGATGATTTACTTCCCCATGTAAAACCTGTGAGGCATCGGCACTACAAGGTAGATTTTCCATCAAATCAATGGCGAGGAATTAAGACAACGTGTAGTTCAGGAGGACTGATACTGTTGTAGTCAGGTGTAATTAGTTTTCCACAATAAGAGCACCAGAAATTAAAAGGTACTTTAGAAAACACCTTCCCGGAGTTGTTTGGATTTAATATAAAATCAATACAGAAAATGGAACTGCACCCATTAAATTCAGGATTAGTTGTTGGAACAAACAATAGTCGTGTTAGTTGATTGTTTGTTATTGGATTTAATATTTTGGGTCTTGACTTTAATGAATCTTTCAGCGTCGTCGCTGATTGGGCACGCTGATCATTTATTTGGGAGAGAGCATTTACCAAGCGTTTCCTGTGTATCTCCTCCCATGTGAAACATTTATGGTTATCATCCATCTCTCCCTGCTTCTTTTCTGTTCTTCCCCTTTTTTATTTTCAAGTATGACGCTCGTTAATAAATCTCACACAGAAAATTTTGAGCACTCCTGGGATCCCGTCAGTACTTGGTTTTTGTAATTTTTCTCGACCCGTTTTTCAGTCGTTAAGTTGTTACAGAAAAAAAGAAGATAAAAAGGAAGAGCAAGAGTTTAGACATTTAGCAGGTATTTATTTTGTCTTGTGTTCTAATTGGAAAATTAAGAGACACGATTAGAATAAAAGGTCCACAGTGTTTGCTGACATATTCATGATAAATGTTCTTAATCATCGAGACTTTGCAATTGATTTCCGGTAGTTTACAGAGTTTGATACGACATATACAGAAAAGATTCATTTATTCATGAAAAGCACATTGTGAATCATTATTATCGTCTTGTGCCAGTTCATTTCTCTCCAGTTTGATAACTATATCTTATCAAATGTGCAGTGTTCAATTAATGGGGGAGTGACTGTGGCTTGATTTGTAGATGGTTCATTTCCCAGGGAGCAGGTTCGATTCCCTATCTCCCCCTGTCCACATGCCCTTGAGCACGACAATGATCCCCAAATTGGTGTACTGGTGAGTGTGTGTGTATGTGTGTGATTAACGGTGTGAATGTGATTCCAACATTCCCACTTTAATTGACAGATTCAAAGACAACTTAAGATCAGTCTTCGATCAATCACTGACCAAACAAAGCGTGTCTTCACCCTGCAGCTCTGATTCTCCTGAGCTGGTTCACATTGAGATAAATGCCGGTTGATGTTGCCGGAGTCAGCAAAGTGTTTCCTCCTGACTGAGGAGAACATGATCCCCGGAGCGCCGCTCCACGCCAAGACTGCGGACTGTCCCCTCAGCAATCTCCAACCACAGGAGATGCCGTGACCTCACCTGCCCAAGTTCACACTCGCACCCCGTTGCCAATGAAAGCTGCTGTGTGGGACAAACGCAGAGTAGTGTCTCTTTTTAATATTACATTGACTCACCTTAATTTCTTAAAGACTTAACTCTTCCCTGACTTGAATCGTGACTTTTGAGTTTTGAGTGATGTCATTGGGATTTTGACGTCTCTTGTGGGAACAGCAATGTTGTGTGACGTCCTCATAGTCTTGATAGTACATGTTAGCTCACTCTCGCATACAGACGACCCCCTCGCTTATCAGCTTCAACGGCCAAACGAGTAAACAACTGAGCTAATACCGGTACTTTGTTTTGACTTTGCGTCCTGTGGGGCTCGGCCACGCTGGGATTTTTACCCCTCGTGGCCACTACTTACCGATGGGAATGCTGCAGTTTAACCAGCATGGTGAGAAAAACAAACACACGTACCACAGTTCTCCTGATATTTTAAATCAGCACTTTCTAGTATTTAGTCAGAATCATTTTATTAATATTGTGTTCAGTGAAGAACAGGCAATAGAGAATATTTAGTGAAGGGAGCTGATCTGATTAACCTCTCACACATACAAATATGATAATATTTACTTCCACATTTGGGAACATTTGTTGGATGTGAAGAAGTGTTTATCAGCAAATACTCTAAGCTGTGGTAGGATCTGTTGGGACCCGGCCTCAGGCCCGCTGGTTCCTCTTCGCCCTTTTATCCTAAGCTTGGTTGTTCAAATAAGGTCCAAACAACTTACTTAAGTTTGACTGTTTATTAAACACAAATAGCCAATCGGCGCTGGTCCCTGGATGTGTCTCAGAACAACCTTATCCTGGAATGAACGGTCACGTTTTCAGCATCTAAGCCTACACATAAATCGTCATCATAGTGATGTTAATGAAATATCCTTCAGATCAATTCACAAACCAATGTTTCCTAGTTAGTGTGATTAATGAAGCATACCAGAATATTTCCAGATCTCTTCTTAGCCGTGCAGAGATAAGTGAGAGGATGTCGTGAGAGCTGAATTTCTCCACCTCGGAGGTTGGGCTCAGTAGCTCCTATCGATTATTGTGTGTAACAGATGCCACAGGAGGCCACGCAGAGCTCCAAACTTTTGCTGCCAAATGCCCAGCTGCACTTTCCTGCCCTGAAAGTTGCTGAGGACAAGAGACGGTGAATAACCCGGCAATTCTATACCTTCCTTTTACAAGCCGAGACGACGTCGATGAACTGAATATTATACTATACTTGGGTATTATGCTCCACGCTGAGCCTTCTATTGTAGCATGAATGTGCTTGAAGATGGTCAATAAGTTATCAAAATATGCAAATTGTGTTTGAATCTATTAATGTGCAGAGAACTTCAATGTGTAATTTATTTTCTTAATTTTGAACATAAATAAACATGGTGTGAAAACATGCAGACAAATCGACACTTGACAGCTGTGACAATGTTCTGCAGAATGTTAGACACCAGGATAAAAATGACATATATAAGACTTAAATTATAATGAGAATATATACATTTGTATTGGGTTGCACACAGTGGTGTGACATTATAGGAGTAGAAGGAATAAATGAATGGTTTATTTCGTTACAGTGCAAAAGTTGAATTTTGTGCATTCAGTTTATAGTGCTTAAAAGTTTTTTGTTTGGTTTTCTCTTTCTCTCTCTTTTTTCCCCCCAATATCTGTAGCCAAAACGAGTATAGCTTGAAGCGCAGGGTTATTTCTGCCTATCCTTTGAAGAAGAACGTCCCCAGTTTAATTCACCAGTTGGAGCAGGACGACTTCATTCAAACTTACATTTGAGATTAATTAATGAAGTGTGTCTGTGTCTGTGTGTGTGTGTTGGTGGGTGCGTGCGTGCGTGCGTGCGTTTCGGGATTTTGAAGGAATGGCTACAACTTTAGGTTGTATTCTGCCTTCATTCATAGTCAGGTGGGATGGACTGTGAATCAGATGAGGCAGTATAGAATATAGACGGCCGAAAACATTTGCAGGAATTCCATCGGTGCGGTTTGATAGTCGGCGTCATCACATCAGCTTTGAAGCAGTATGGAGGTAATATAGTGGCAAAATGACTTGTGGAGAGTTATGTGTTTATATTTATGTGTCTCATGAGATTTGTGAGTGCCTTCTTAGAATTCCGCTTTATAGTATTGTGAACCATTTCAACCCCAAGAGGGGGCCATTTGGGTTTTCTACCGGTAGATTGGTCTCATGCATTCCAAAGACATAAGGAGCGGCTCAGACTAGTTGAATGTTGGACTTTACTCCCGAGTCGTGACGCTTGATGTCCACTAGTCGGTTGTTGGAGGTTCATTATGTGGACACCTCAGACGTTGAGCAGGTGACGAACCTCGTAGGTCAGCATACAAACCTCACAACACAAGTGTGTGAAAATACTGACAAGCTGAACTACGTCCCAGAGCCTCTTCAACACCATGAAGAGGAAGCAGAGCAGAACTTTATCTGCAGTCTAGTAGTTCATTCAAAAGATGAGAAAAGTAATTAAAGAAAAAAAAAAAAAACTGCCATGAGGTTGCCAAGTCGCATTTTATCTTGTAAGTGGCCGATGCACATTTTACGGTGTAGTGAAGCAGCTTTGTCATTTTCAGTGATCTGTTGTTTCATTCGTATGCAGTGTGGTTCTGCGGTAGAGGTACTCATCGATTTAATTCCCTGCGGCTACATTCACACTGCAGGACTTGATACTTAGTTCCAGTTTTTTTGCGTGATCATTCATGTTACATTTTAAAGGCAACCTCTATCAAACTATGTATCGTTTTCGGGCCCCGGCACACATGTGCAGATGATGGTCTGAAGTCTCACTGAGTACAGTATTTACGGAAGTAAATATGGATGGCATGCCGGTCAGCACCTGGTTGCCAGATGTGACTCACTGTTTCCAGCCCAAATTACATAAAATTCTCACACTTCAATAAAAACTGGACCAAATTTCAGCATGTGTGGGATTTATATTAAAACTATAAAACTAGTATATGTAATAAAGACCACAGCATAAACACACTAATCACCAAATAAGCAAAGTTAAAAGGTAAGAGGGTTGGATTCCCCAATTGGGGGATACCTGCCATATCTGGCAACACTGCTGAGCTCGTGCACATCCATTTTCAAGTGGTTGTTAAATACGAGACAACATGACGAGGGAATAAAGAAGAAAAGTAAGGGAAAAAGAGCTTTTAAAATTTTTGGCTGAGCTGCTTCCTCTGGCTCTTATCTGTAATGTCAGTCACACGCCAGTCATGAAGCAGTCATATGTGGAAACGTATCCGAATCTGTACCACATATGATGGACGCCTGGGTCCGGCGTGAAAAAATCTGAATTGAGTCCTGCTTGGTAATGAAGCTGCGGCCGGAAACAAAAAACCAACCAGGACAAACTTCGTCGTCTACCTAAACTGTGCAGAAGTTCCATGACTGTCCACTTTGGCTCTGAGTGTTTTGTTCTTCTCATAGATGTTTTCCTTGGTAAGTGTTAGTGGTTAAAGCAGGTTTGTCTCATTTCTGGTTGTTGCACATATTCTGTCAGAGACATGTGCAGTGAGTTTTCCAAACGTAGGACTTCATTGTGACTAGTTGACTCGGCTATTAAGACGTGACTGTTGCCTTCTCTAGTCACGCAGTACCTAAAAGACGTGCATATTCATTTAAGTGGTGACTTTAAATTGACCTTAGCTCTGTGTGTGTGTTTGTGCGTGTGTATGTTTCTGCTTACCAGCGTGTTCGTGATGGACAGAAAAACTTCAAACACTGTAGGCTGGTACGAGTCACCTTAGTCGGGATAAAACGGTTGTTGAAGATTAATGAAACAGGATCAATTGTCAAGATTCCACTTCTGAAAGCCGCTACTCTAAAAACTTGATGGAAAAAAATCCTGCAGTGGATTGAAAGTTTTTAGACTCGCGCTGACTCATTGACCACTAACGCAGAAAACCATCGATGGCTGCTCTTCCTCTCTGTTTCTGTCTTTCTTTTTCTAGCATTGCTATGGCGACCAAGGAGAACATGACCTCCCAACGGGGCTTGCTGAAATCCATACAGAGCAGGGTCAACACGCTGGCCAGTATCCTTCATTCTGCTCAGGCTCGACTGTGTGTGGAGCCAAATGGAAAGCTCATATTCTGATTTAAAGTCAGGGGATTATTAATATAAGAATTACTAATGCTCGTTTGGGAATTGATCCACATATAGTTTTTATTTATAATTTTTATTTTCAAGGCTATTTAGGAGCTAGACCAAATGGTACATAGATGTCACTTTGGGCATTTATGTGTCCTTAACTTTTCACTCTTGCAGACCGTTTCCCAACCATCAACAATCTCATCCAGCGAATCAACCTGCGGAAGAGAAGGGACTCGCTCATCCTCGGCACTGTGATCGGCGTCTGCACCATTCTCCTGCTGCTGTACGCCTTTCACTGAACCCCGTGAGATCAGTCGAGAAGAATTCACGGGTTCTTTGTCGAGAGGGGGGATCCACTGGAGACCGAGCTCGCTCTCGGTGGTTAAAGGAAAGAAGGTCATTCTGTCGGTCCAGTTCTGGGACAAAAACACATTCGGACTTGTTTAGCAGGGAAACACATTGAGAGCTGGTGCTTGCATGTTCTTCTGCCACCGAGGGAATTGAGACCAAAATGACCTGGAAGACTAGATTAAAAAACAAATGTTGATAACTCACTTGGAGGGAAACTTCGTCGGGTTAAATGTATGAAGAGACTGAGACTGAGACTGAGACTGTGATTTTTTTTTTTTTTTTCTACAGGTGGAAGAAGTTTTAGTTCATTGGTTGTTTTTAATTAATGGAGTGAGACTGATCTTTCATTGTGGGCTGTATAATGTGAATTAATAAATTATTCATATCAGTATGTACAAAAGAAGTGTGTGACACTAAATATATAACTTTTATCTCTAATAAAAAGTGAAACAAGGCAGGCCTTAGGCAGTTATTATTAATATTTACTACTATTATCCACCATTTTCACACAGGGAGGTTGGAAGCCTCTTATGCATGTCGAACAACGAGTCTTACGTACATGTAAGCTGGCTGGAATCGGTTGTATTTTAGGGATCACAAATCTCTGCAGCAAAATTCAAAGATGTCTTCTTGATGGTGTTGCATGATAGCTTTTGCACAGTTCCACAAATCCTCATTTTTACTTACATTTTACGAAGTAGATCTCTTCACTGTATATAATTATTGTGAGAGTACTTGCACGCTCAGGTGACGGAGAAATGCACACGGTTCCTGTGCACTATTGTCCACTCTGGCCTTTTGCAATGGAGGAGACATTTGAAAAAAGAGGTTATGAAGCCTCACCAGTGTGGCAACATGAACACCATTCTTGACGAGGCAGCAGAGAGAAGTGGCAAAAACAAACAAAAAACACTGATTTACAACATATTATACATTGTTAGGGGTCATCTTGACCTGTAAGTGGGAATAAAATCAAAATAGACACTTACATAGGACACGATCCCAGATAAACACAAATATGATTTCTCTTGACTCCTTGTGGTCGTGTTGTACTGCTGTTAATTATACTGAAATATCTTATTGACATTTCTAAAAGGTGCATGACATCTATGACGTATTAAAAAAATCCATCTGAATATGATGTTTTCCAGTTTCAAACAACAACAAAACCTCCGTCGTGAGAGAAGAGGTTGTTCCTCTCCGACTGCGTCACAACACAATTATTATTTCTGTTCATACGTAATGTAACCCGTGGCAGGTGTCCATAGACAAGAACTCCATATTTTCATCAATGTGAGGGCAATTAAAAAAAAAAAAAAAAAAAACATTAAAAAAACC
>OMNM01042480.1:30241-48137 GCA_900302745.1 Parablennius parvicornis
GGGGGGGGGGTAGTACGTTCATCATACTGTTTGTCCTACGGCCGCCATGCTCAGGTAATGTACACAGATCACTCTTCCATGTGCAAACCTCGGACTCCTCGATTCATTAGGACATTAACCAATAACAGTCAAAATGAAGGCTTTCGGTTATCTACATTCAGGCATGCACTTGGTCTCTTTTTTTCTTTAAATGTGAAAAAAAAACAACCTATAATCAATAACAAAACTCAGTTGTTTTTTCTTTTTTTAAGAACCCTTGAATTTCCACTGATCAAACGCTGTCAAAGCAGCCATTGTGACAGTCTTAACAAACCCAGCACCACTTGGCATACAAACATCTTATAAAATGTACATATACAATGTATATATTTCTATAGATTCATATGTCATGTCAAATATTTTTGCAGCTGTATATATATTCAGTGAAGAATACAGGGGGATTATATGAAGTTATCCAAAAGGTTTTAAGGACCAAAATGATGATTGTGGTTTTTTATTTTTCCGTCCTGGAACGTAAAAGAAAATCATTCACTCTCCCGTCCTGCGCAGACGATCCTCTTCTTTCTCAAAAGTCCAGACAGCAACGTCACTGAGTCCTGCTGGCGACGCGCAGACGCACATTTTCTTTTTCTTCTGTTTTCACCCGAATGATTTACATAATTTTTGTTATTCTCGTCAAGCAAATGTTACTGGATTCTAATGCATGCATCTCTGAAGATATTTTATTTTTTTTTTTCATTTGTTTACTTGCTGCACGACGGCCCTCTGATGAGTTGTCTTCTTATTTTGCTTTTTGTGGGTAATGTCATTACAGTATGACATGAAGTTATGAATAGTGTCTTCTTTTTTTTTTTTTTTTGTAAATGGACTTTTTCCTCGTCTTATCGATAGATTTTGCTTCATTTTTTTCCCCTTTAGGTCCTCCAGGTCAGTGCTTGGTTGCTGGATTAAAAAGAGAGAGAGAAGGAGGAGGCTGGGGTTATAAAACAGGTCAGACAAAACTGTGTTTGATCTCATTATAAAGTTTGGAGGCTTTGAACAGTGTGGTGTCAAACTATTTGTGCTGCTCCTATAATGCCGGTTAATACAATTCAAAGTCTTCAGACAAAACCAATCAAGACAATAGAACGGAAAGCAGGATAAACTGGACACAAGGCATAAAATTAAGTGTTCATTACAATTAGATAAAATAAAACAAAATTTAGAGAGCACATTACTCGATAAAATTTGAATACATATGAGATTAAAAGTCCCATATTATGAGAAATTCACTTTCTAATGGTTTTCTGACTGTGTAATGTGTCCAGGTAGCCGGTGTATGAGGTGCTAGACAAGAAGAGAGTCAGTTGTCTCCCTCACTTTATCTTCATACAGTTGAATCTTCTTGAATTTTCCCTTCATGATGTCATGTAGGGAAATAACGACTCCCTCTAAAATTAGGGGCGGGTGCCTTTTTTTTTTCTTCACAAACACTCCTGGAAAACAGACATAGCTCATTAGCATTTAAAGCTAAAGACACACAAACAGCCTGTTTGCAGTAGAGCTCATGAGAGGAACTTTAAGACTGACATTCAGGACCAAGGCTGAGTTTGGGGAAATACACGTTCAATACGACGGTGTTGGACCTTCAACTCTGTGAAATTGTTGAAAAACTATATAATATGGGCGCTTTAAAGTAAAATCCTGGTAAACCTCTCAAACAAAGTGATTTAACAAATTAAGTTTCTCTCCAATTCCTCTTAAAATCAGCTTTTACATTGTGCGGATTAGATGAAATTGTGCTATGAGCTGTTGGACATTGTACAAACTGTGAGCGCAGTTTACAAGGTCACCTGGATTTTATGACATCACACATAACCAACTACTATCGCAATCTCTCCAAGGTAACAGTCTATTTAAACACGTGCTTTGAAAGACATTTAAAACCAGGTGCTTGCATGGATTCATAAACCTCCTCCAGAGGAAAGCATTCTGGGTAGCTGCTGTTTCTGCACAGCGAGCTTTACTACAGTCGCTGCGACGCCAATCAATCCATCCTCACACACACACCACTTAGAAACGTGTCGTGTCTGGACACAGAAAACACGGCGCGGCCGTGTCGTATATCACAACGTAATCGTAATGCAGTACGTTTTCTTTGTTGCTGAACACTTGCTGTTAAGGCCGGCGTGTGTGAGTGACACCAAATATTAATAATATCATCTTCCATAATGATAAGCCACAGTGTGGGTGTGATTTTTTTTTTTTTTTTTTTTTTTTTCAATTTGACTTTAACCGGCTGAGCATCCTCTGTGACATCAAATGTTTTGGCTTTGCAGCTTCGGTTTTTACCTGCGAATGAGATGTAGGCGACGATCATGACCACGCCCATGGCGATGGAGAAGATGCTGAGCATACGGGCGAGACGGCCCAGCCGCCGGGCTCCATCGATGTCCCCCGCCTGGAGACTGTTTCTCGACTGAAGACGCACAAAACAAAAAACAAAATAATTTACTGAGAGAATCACCAAGACATACATTTTTTTTTTTTTAACTCACAACTGAAGACAGATGAAATTTAAACCTAATCCTCCACACTGTTGACCTCAGTGTTGTAATTTAACTAGATTAAATGTTGTACACAGAAAAGATAAAGCAAATATTAAACACTGACCGGCTTTAACATTGACACTGAGAGTCAAATCCAGCATTTACTCATCTGATGGAGCGGACCACACCAGTCAGCCTTCATTCACTACATGCACCAATGAGCTGATGAGAAAAATCCCACAAGAGCTGCATTTTCAGAGAAACTCATCACAGGATCACACATTCCTACAAACACGTCAATCCCAAAGGGAAAATGTTCACTTGCTGCTTAACCATCAACCACAAATACAAAAACTTGTTAACAAAATCAAAACATCATTTAAAGAGATTAGTATTATTATAAAAGAATATTATTCACAGTTCATTTTGTAAGAAACTTCGTTGTGGACTGAGGTCAAAGTGCTAATTTATCGTGTAATATCATAATATTAAGCAATGAGATTCTTAGAAAATCAAATCAAAGTGAGGAAGCATCTGAAAACTAAACATGAAGCCCTTTGACTTGCAATTCTGACTCAGATTGTTCATGATCACTTTTATTTCATTTTTATTTCCTATCACTAACTCACCTGCACTCACCAGTTTAATGCGCAATTCTCAAGTCAACAATTTATCCAATAGAGGAAATTTGACTGAAAACGTGATTTAGCTGAAAGTTTCCATTTAGACTCACAGGTCGGTTTCCATGACCTGGCAAGTAAAGTTACTGTAAATAGAAACCAGCACACGTTAACACGCTGTGATGTTGATCTGCCACGGCGCCGTGAGGTGAAACCCCAACAATAATTTATTTTCAGCTGTCAATGCTGAAATTGTCTATTTCACACACACACAGATTGGGATTGATGGAAGGATGTGACTTGCAGAGCCAATTGGACGGAGTAGGTGAGCGCAGCAGTGTGAAGGCGCTGTACATCATTTTAATGCTGTATGTATATTGCTTTATGTAGACTGCAGATATGGAGACAGGCTGATTTATGGATGAGAGAGAGGGAGAGAGAGAGAGAGAGAGAGAGAGAGAGATTGATGTTTATCCTCATCCCGGTGCATTGCTTTAACGTGGGAGTCCTCAGCTGAATCTGTTTTGCTTTCAACTTGATCCATTTTTTTATGTTTCCTATAATGATTATGGCTCTCTTTGTATTGCAGAGAAACCAAGAGAAATAATAGACTTCCACAAAATCCTAAAAACTAATTTTTAACTTATTTAAAGTCAAATTCAATTTTCAACAATATTATGTTTCAAACTATGAAGACTCACTGGGTTAATCATTTGTGAAAATGTTTTCTTCTCTTTCAATTGTATAAGAGAGTTTTTATTTTTTATCCAAATTCATTAAACTCTTTTTTTTTGTTGTTGCTGTATTTAAAATTGAAGTAATAACTAAGAAACAATCGACCAAATCTCCTGTTACAATGGCAAACAGCTTTTCTTTACTTTTTCTGTTCATTCTGGGTTTGATGTCTTTATCTTTATTTCGAACGTTTAAAGAAAAAAACAAAACAATCAGAAGGCAACAACATTTAAATAAATAAGCAAATATAGATGAGACAACATAATCTGTCTTCAATGTGTGTTAATCTGGATATACATGTTCAAAGAGGGGTAGGAAGAAGTGTAAACTTACTTAATCCCACAACACTGCATCTTTGTCATTAACTTCATTCGTAAGTCAAACTATAATTATTCCTAATGTAACATCAATGATTGAATCCCTTCACCCAAACATCAACAGTTACAGCTCATCCATCAATCAATGCAACACCACAAACAAACAAACAAACAAACAAACGTCATCGTTATGACAAAACCTTGAAGCTCGCCAGAATCAAATCTCTTTTCAAACTTAATTAAGTTTGATATGTGTTTAATCTCCACACATAATCTGTTCCATAGTTTTGCTAACAGAATGGTAACAGAAACTTTTTTGAGCTTCTGGTTCCCCCAAAAGCTGACAACCAAGTGTATTTACATTTTAGATAGCTAAAAATAATACTTTGTAATTACTTTGTTTAGCCCACAAGCTTAAATGTTCAATAGTTTTGTACTTTGGGCTCAAACTTTTGGTCCAGGATTGTGGAAATAATCTGTGCATGTGATGGAGGAATGTACAGTGCAGGTTGGGGGCGTGGCCTCAACAGCTCTGCGTTAAACTGTGTGTTCTGTGCATGTGATGGAGGAATAGCATAGATATTCAACTGTACTTGCATGAAATTGTCGTTGTTTCAGTCAGGATTATACTGAAATATATAGTCCCCAATTATATTTAAATTTTCTATTAAAAGGCCAAATTTTCATTTAGTAAATTTGCTGTTTATTCCCGTTAATTCCCATGGAAAGTTTCCAACTTTAATTTTGCAACCCTGCTTTAATGTCAAACCATAAGAGAGGTGTTGGTAGCTGCAGCCTGTAACATTGCTATAAACTCAACTAAGACCATGTGAGGAAAATCATGTGTGCAACAGAAACGTCAAACTTTTAAAACCTCCGCTTGTACATTATGATAAACACTCAAAATGCAAAAGAGTGAAGGAAGTGGGCGAAGAGATTACATGTAACCGAACTCTAAAGTCAAACTCTCACAGCACTGAGCTCCAGATGAAAACCGAAGGAGCTCTCCGTGGTGCTGATGGCATCGGCGGTGCAGTGCGGCAGGAAATGGACCTCCTCCCACCCTCATCCATATTGAATTACACGGCTACATTTCTGGGAGGCACTTTGCCCCATTAAGATAGTGTGGTATTAAAAGGAAAAAAATACTGACTTTCAAATTAAATTACACCAAGGTAATAGATTTTTGAGGACAATATAAAGCCAATATAACGTTACACTTTGATTTATCTTGTCCATAGATTTATGTTTGTAAAGATGAGCTGCTGTGACCATTATCATGCCAACGATGACAGAAAAGCTGGAGATGCTCTGACGGGAGGACGAAAGGAGGTGAAACAATATTTGCATCAGAGATTTATGAAGGAAACGCATTAGAGGAAGGATGTACTTCAGAAAAACACACTTTCCTTTAGCGTTGTACAGCACTTTATTACTATTTTACACTGTTTACTCTTTATTTTACATCCGTTCTTTTATATTTCTTAATTCCCTTTTCTCTTTTCAGTTACGTTTGTGCTCCTGAAGTAATTAACACATTATTTTAAGACAATCATTTTTGATTTTTCCTTATTTTTTTCTTTTCATTTCCTTATTTTTTCCTCTGGAAGACATTAAAACATATTTTTAATATTACAGACACTACTTTTTAAGCCTTTTTTTTGTTAAGTAGTATATGTTTCTCTCATTAAGACATTATTTAAGATAAGATTACTGTTACTTTTTTCTGTTAACTTGCTTTTTCCCCTCCTTCACTTCAAAATAAGCCTATTTTTAGTAGTTGTTGTTTTGTCTTGTACAGATTTTAAGACATTACTTTAGGATATGCTTGTTCCAAACCTGATTTGATTTCATACAGGAAATCAATGGAAAACTAACAGTCAACACAGCAAGCATATGAAGGTAAGACAGGAAGCTTGAACATATTAGAACAATAGTTCTTAAACAACCAGCAAACATCATGTCCATTAAGGCCTTTTGTCACTGTACAAACAATATTTTTCTTCCACAGTAAACCACAGTTCGTAGCGTCTTGATTCTCTGGCTGAGTGCCGAGGGTACAGAGTCGGGCGGCCTCGCGATCAGATAAGATTACACTGCAGTGAGCGAGGGAGAGGAAGAGGAGGAGCGCTACACCTCCATCCTCCCTGATCTCCGACTAGTCGCTCTGCCCCCTCGCTCCCATGAGCCTCTCTGTCTCCAGTCAGTCTCTGGTAGTAAATCCCACTGTGGCGTATGTGGGTGGGGACAGTGCAACCCCGGGGTTTTCCACAGAAGCCAGCTCTGCTCTTAAATCAGTGACTAACGCAGTCATACTGCAGTCTGGATTTCATGTACTGGCGTGAAAGAAAGTTATATTTATGAGGTAGATTGACTCCAGCTCAGTGGCTTTCAAGCTCTTTGAGTTGGTGTTGAGGCTCCAGACGGCAGCAGAGTTTTCCTTGTGTCACTCCACATTTTTAAAAAGCTCTTGAATGAAAAATGTTTCATTTTTCTTTGCTGCAATATTATTACAAACACCTCTAGATATCAAAATACCATCATTATTAATGATCATTATCATGGCTCCTTTTAGGCCTTAGAATTCCAAAAATTGGCATTTGCACAAGATATTGTTGTTCCGCACAAACGTCTGATGTCTCACAGTTCAACCAGCCACGTCAGTCCTGCAGCTCCTGACAATGAAAGTTAAATAAGACGTCTGTGGACACTGTGCAGCTTCTGTCTTGCGGTGCTGCAACGTGAAGCAGTGGGACCGAATCCCAGCAGAGTCCGTATCGATCTGGACTCACATCACAGAGAAGAAAAAGCAACATCAGCACTCAATGGATCAATGGAGGTCTCTCTCAGGAAAACGCCGTCTATTTAGCTTGATTAGAAAGAAACACCAATGAGAAAAAGGTGCATTTGATAAAGATGATGAGATTGAACATCAATCAGATAAAACACAGGAAAGAGAAATATGAGAAAGCTTCTGTGGCAGTATCTTAGTTTTATATGCCCCATTTGGATTATTGTGATAGATTTAAGCTGTAAGAAAATGCACAATATGTTATTTCTACATCTCAGCCTCCATACAATATATGTTTATCCCTCTTTGACAGGTGGTTTTCACTGTAACCCAGACTTGCCTCGTCTCATGTCAAGTCGTCATTTTTGGTTAAATATTTGGATTTCATGATGCCGTTCACATTTTTTTAGATATTATTGTTAATGTTCATTGTTCAGATCCTTTGGCAATAATTTACATAAATATAATCCAAATGGAATGCTTCTATCCATCATCAACATCCAATACGTTTTTATTTTGTATTCTTGTGTTGTAGTCAAGACCACCTAACCCGAGACGGACTCCAGACATCAATGAAAGGTCACGAAACTGAAAAAAAAGAGTATTACTAAATAAATGTAATAATGTGCTCTTATAGAAAATAGTGTTTAAATGGTTCACATGAGTTGATTGTATGACAATAAAAGAAAAGGAGAACAGTAAAATGTGTTGAATATCTTCAAATAAAAATATAAATATTGAATAAAATCTATATATCTGAATATCTAGAGTGTTCGTGTGCAGCTGCAGTGGCGTCCTCACATCAACTGACTAAATTGAAAACTGAGCTCTAATTAAAGTAGAATATTAGAACATACGAACACAGAACAGGGACATTTTTTAAATACCTTTAAATAAAAGCACTATAAACAAACAAAATACTCGGGATGCACCGATACCAATACCAGTATCGGGTATCGGTTCGACGAGTACTTGAGCACTTGTACTCATAAAGCTGCCACCGATACCACTTCACACGTGCGTGGTTTATGGCACTTCACAGCAAGGTGCTGGCGGCCAGCAACGCACATCGCGGGCAAGCAGTGAGGAGCACACGGCACTATTTTTTCAGCCATCTTTTTTAAAAAATTGACTGTCGAAATGACGGTTGGAGGCTCGCTGCCTAAAACTGCACTGAAATGGAGCTGCTGCTACTTAAACTGGCTTTAGCAGCCAAAATGCTGCCTATGTGTGGTCTGTTCCACCGAGCGCCCGCCCCCACCCCAGCCGATCCGCCACTCCTCAATGAATGTAGCGGAAACCCTGCAGTTTCTGACAAAGTTTTATTAAAAGCACTATTGTTAAATGTTAGTACTCAGTTTATGACAAAGTGTTAATCCTTCCCGCTCCGGTCTCCAGACCGTGGTGGGAAGACGCAGGGAAGACCAACTACTCCGGGGTTGACGCCCTCACCTCACAGCTGGCGGAAACGATGCACACGACTCTGTTTCTGAGATAAGCACTTGTTGCATTTATTTTCCAGTTACTTTTATGAATTCTTGCTTGACCTGCTCAGCATACGAGTGCTTGCTCCCTCACGCAAACAACAGAAAGTTTTATTGAAACGTTTTCTTACAGTATATGTGGCAGTGACATAAAATAACTCATTTTGAATGTCAGCATATCACAGTGTAGGAATGTTGTTCAAAAAACATCTGTGGGAAAAAAATTAAGTATTCGATATCAGTATCAGTGAGTACTCACATCCAAGTACTCATCCAGTACTCGTTTTGGCAAAAGTAGTATTGGTGCATCCCTACAAAATACAGTAAAGAAAAGCTTTCTTAGGCACCAAACTCATTTAGAGCCAAAGCTCATCGACAGTATTTGCGCTTTGAAACTACACGTGCTGCTTACAGGCCTTGACTAGTGGACATACAGTAACTACTGTATTTCCTCCAGATCCAAAGACTTTTTCACACCGTGGTCTAAGGAAATCAGTGCCCGTCCTGTAAAGTCTCTTGTGTTGTCTGTGTGGAGTTTGCATGTTCTCCCCGTTTGCATGGCGTTTTCTTAGTGCCATCTTGTGTACTCCCACAGTCCAAAAACATGTACTTGAGGTTTGTTAGTGACTTTAAATTGCCCGTAAATGTGAGTGTGTGTAGTTGTTTGTGGAAGTGCCTTCACCAATAGTGTTCTGGAATTAACTCCAGCAGTCAACAACTCTAAGTTGGATAAGTTGAACTCCTTTCTGTGTGTGAGAGAACTGAATATCTTGACAAACCGTCCACAGGTCGTCAGCACTGGAAACCTCATCCTCACTGTGACGTAGCAGCAGAGCAGCAGGACCTGCAGCCTCCAATGAAAACAGCAGAGTAAATCACATCTGAATTCTCTGATCTGGACTGAATCAACAACTGAGGAAGAAAATCTGTGTCGTTTTAGACTCAATCCTCTTCCTACCACTGCCATCCAGCAAACAGTTTGGTGCCGCCAAAGCCAGCAGCTCCATACTCAGGAACAACTTTTTACTCATAACTGCATCCTCCATCTGTCCCCCAAACAACCCAAACAACTCAACTCCGTCCAGACACAGCAGAGTGCAATATAAATCATTACTAGACTTGATTGTAATTTGAATTACGTAATGCGATATACTGCTAATAGAGCATGGTATATTTTTGTACGTTACCGCAAATGTAATATATTTATCACCGCTGTCAAAAAATGTGAAATTTGAATCAGATTAATCACGTGCTTGCTGTGGATAAATTTAGATCAATCATGATTAAATAACATACATTTTTAATCTCTAATAATTTGCACGAGCAAACAGACTCAAGAAAGAAGGGATTATGTCTCCACTTGACTTGTTTATGAAACACCCTTAACAAACAGTTAATGGCAACAAAAAAAACTTCTCTCCTTTTAAAAACAAACATTCACCCACATTAATGTGTTCCTGTTACTCCTTTTTTAGCAGCTACTAAGACTAATTTGTTGACATTGTTCGAAAGGAGACTGTCACTCGAGGACAGTCGGCTCCGGGAGTTTAAACCAAACCAACATGGCGGCTCAGTCACAAATGATTTCTTTTATTACTTAAACAGTTTAGGGAGAAGTATTTCTGAAAAATTTTGAGGAGGGAAACAAGCAATACTGTTACTGGATTTGTTCTTGTTTTGGTTCCATTACAGCTGGTTTAGACATTTCACTTAAGTATCCCGATGTGTCAGACCTCCACTTCCTGTCATGTCCATAAAGTTGTCAAGATTCTATTTTATTCTAATCAGTTGGAGGCAGCTCCGAGGAGACACAGCGCAGCTCAAAACGCACCCCACCCGGCAGAACTGTGATGCCTTTCGCACAGAAAATTAATGGGAAGCGAGAAATTGGCGGATTCTGTGGACACAACTTCATTCTGCACTGCATATGTATTAATTTCCTTATATTGTTTGATTAGATAAATTATGAACATGGATTAATCTGTGTAAGCACATTAATTTTGACAGCCCTAATATTTATGTTACACCCTTATTCCACAATTTCTTTGACTGATTTGAGCAGCTATCACAGTCTCCTTGCTCCGGATATGATGGATGGTAACTATCAAGCGCCCCCTAGAGGAGGCCTGCACCATGAAAACCACTGCTGTGGTATACCTTATATTTCCATTAAAACAAAACATTTTTCCTTAGTATTTCATCTTGAGCAAGTGTGTGTGTGTGTGTCTCTGTGTGTGTGTGTGTGCATGCGTGTGTGTGGTTAGTGGCAGGCTCTTTTGGGTTGACTGATTAATGTTGATATTGATTCACAAGAGGACACCTGCCCATATTTGTTCTCTGAATGGGAAACCCTATCCCCTTGACCATCGTCTTGACAATCGCCCGTGTGCGCTTGCACGCACGCACGCACACACACACACACCAACACACACGCACCCACACATGCATGCACGCATGCACCCTCTTTCATGTCTCAGTATGTTCAGCAGAGGAAAGTAAGTGCTCCTTTTTTCTGTTGTCATTAATAATAAAGAACCGGCAGCAGCTTGGTGCAGATGCAGTGTGAAGCCATTTTTGCCAAAGTTATGAAAATAATCATTTGAATTTACATCCACAATACTCCTCAAAACACACACCCATTAAATGTCTTAAATCGCCCAACAAATAAAAACTTACTTTTATGACCCTCTTCAAAAAAAGGTTAGATTATATTTATGACTGACTGGTTGTGTGTAAGAAGCATCACGGCCTCAGGAGGCTGCTCGCTGGGCTTTTAGTCTTTTTTAACACTAAAATTTCCATTAAAATTGCAAACCACTCAATGCGGTCAGATGATCAAGTCTGTCAGAGTCACGACGGCACAGGTCTCATTCTATAAAATGCATTTTCCTGTAGCTCATGAATTTCAACTGCGTGTCTCGCTCAGCTGGTGAATTGAAAACACGGCTCAAACGAGGTAGCACTACAATGTCGGCATTCTGAGACAGTATATGACTTTACAGCTCAGTTTATAGCAATAGTACAAAGAGAAATCTATCAGTTTTTTTTATGAATGTAAGATTGAAAACAAGGATCAAAACTGAAATATTTCAGATAAACTAATGTGTGTGCCTCTTTGCCGGCTCGTATCACCTACATTTTGTGTTTTTTTACAAAAACATTTTTTTGTGATTTTTATGGAAGCAGTTTGCCGAATTGTTTACAAAAGTCATCATAGCACACACTTCAGAAATTGTCTGCACGTTTTGATGTGCTTTTTGTGTACATGCTCCTATTTTCACCTAAATCTCATCTGTATTGATTTGCATATTTTTTGCTGTTTTTGTGATTTAAAAAAAAAAAAAAATTGCAGAACCATTAACAAGTCACAGCTCATTAATCCAGAATGTTCCCCATGATTTGATGTGATTTTTTTTTTTGAGTGTGCTCCCAATGGTGCGGGACTCGTTATGCACATACAAAGTTCTATCCTGCTCAGAGAGAAACAAACAAACGCTAAAAAGTAACATATTGATACCTGTGAAGGGAGCATAAAATACATGATGTTCCCATCAAGCAATTCAAATGGATTCTTGTGTCCACACTCAAAAATAACCTCAAATAATCAACAGAATGGACACAAACAAAACACCGGGCAGCCAGTGTTGTAATACCAAATTGTGTCACTAGATGTCATCAAGAGATGTTCCTGAACATCATCCAACACAAGAAGAGAAAACGTAAGATGAAGCTGATAGATAATTAACCTCAATGTCAGAAATGTTGTAGCAAAAAAGCTGCTTCTGTTTCTGGAATACTGAGGTTGACGAAGCTTCATGTAATACATTTTTGCCTCAATGTGTAATAATGTAGCATTTTGTAATAAACTTCACCACATTTTGTAATAACTTGCTACATATACCTATCCGTAGACGTGGTTCTATGTTTAATTATGCGAAAATAATTAAGATTCAGTGGGACAAGAATTACATATCACTCTTTGATTTTGCTCCTGTCCTGACCGGTAGAGTTTTTAAAATGAATTACAGTATTACACTATTACATATTGGACCATTGTTACATAATGGCGCTACACTCCCTCCAGTTTCCGTCGTCACCCGTTTATGCAGCATCCATTCAGCCAACCGGTCATTCTTGTTTTTGCAGCGGGGCGTTTATTCAGCCGTCTCGTGGTGTAATTTGATCTCTCAGTCAGTGACATGAATTTCTCATCAGTTTTTTTTTAGATGTTTTAGTTATATTTTTTTCTCATTTATTCTTTCCTGTGTCTGTTGTTTTGTTGTCCTCATTTGATTTACTTTATAATTACACAGTCGATAGTCTGAGAAGCACCTTGAATTGTGTTAACCGACGGGAAAGCTGCGGTATAAATAAAGCAGGTTCGATTCAGGCGGCCCCTCCCGCTGCGGTTCCGACAGAAACTCTCTGAACACTGCGTATCTGTACGCACACAATGGCGTTCCAGTCATATCCGTTTTTATTCTCAGTGGTACGATGACATTATCACCAGCAGCAATTTAAAACAATGAATAAATCCCGTTCCTTGACTTCGCTCTGTGGGACTCTGATGAGCTTCATATAATCGGCGACAGCAACAGTATGAAACGCTCTCCCACAATGTCTGCAGTATTTGACTGCTAATAAGCAGTCATTTAACTATGCACACACACACACGCACACACACATACACACACACACCACAGTCATCCCGCCAGTGCAGCACTGCAAGTCCATATTTTACAGGCAAATCTGCAGAGCGTGCAATAATGCTCCTGCAGTTTGGGGCATTCCCATTACCGGGATAGGCTAGTTCAGGCTGTAAAAACCTATTACCCCGGCCGCTCCAATCCCCGTAATTGACTGCACATCTTCCCTGTTTGCCAGCCGCAAGCCTTCCCCACCAGAGCGTCCGTCAGAGATCTATGGCAGGAGCCAGCTGGAAGTCGGCCTTTAGGTGCCTCTGCTGCTGAAAGTGATGGCAGACGATGATGGATGTAACTTTTTTTTTTTTTTTACCCCGTTCTTAGCAATGCAGTAAAAGGGCTTGACTCTTTTATAGGGTGGATTCATTTTTTAACAGATTACCATCTACATTAGTCGGTTCAGTGATTAAAATATAAGCAAATCAAGTTCTTACATGTTGATTGTAGAATCACTATGATAATAACAGTCATTTTCTCTCCACTTTTCATTCTTTCATGACATGTAGGATGAAAATCTGAAGTATTTTCTGTGTTCTTTGGTGTGAACTTCACAACACAAGTGATCGACACTTGAAAATAAACAACATGGGTAAGTACTACTGTAGCCTGTCTGTAGACATAGGATATATTATAAATTATTTAAAGAATCGCCTCATGTTACTGTAAATGGGGAGGATAATTTTGAGTAATTTGACATTTTCATAAAGTAGTTTTTAAAATGGGTAATTTTACTTTAACTCAAGTATATTGAATTGGAAATTACTGAGTAAAAATGAAATGGGGAAAAAAAAATCAACCAAATCTAAATATTTATGCAGAGAATTTCTTCTTGAGTATCTTTCATTGGCAGTATAACTGGAGCGTTTGAAAGATGAATGAACTCATTCCTCTTGTACTTGAAAATGTTTTATGGGCAGGTGTGAATTTTACAAGTTTACATATAAAACCTCCCGAATAATCGTTTTTGTCACGTCGACTAAAAGTTGATTAAAAACAACTCATGTTGGATTGCACTCATGACTCGTCATTTTTCACACACGGAGAAGTGACCTCCGTCAAATTGTATTTTTTACTCAAGTAGCTTTTAATCAAACTAAATCTTAAATGAACTTCTTTTTTACTCAAGTTGTTTTTTTTAGATTGGTTCTTTGACTTTTATGTTTGTAGAATTTCAGCAAAGTAAAGATGCTTTCATTCAATCACAACATTTCAGTACTTTTTGCACCTCTGTTAATAAATACACATTTATTTCTGTATAATCTCCTCAGACCGCTGGCCTGGAGGAAAAAAAATGGCCGTTTAAATATTTGCCATATCAGTCACGTTGATCATGATCTGCATTGGTGACACTGGAAGTGAGAAGCCGGAAGTCGATCATTACTATTGATCAGCTGAAACTAAGAATCGTGGAGTGTGAGATTTCTCAGAATAAAACAAACCCTGGTGGTGTAGTAGTTAGCACTCATGCTACCGACTGATTCTCGTGATATTTCTGTGTGGACTTTGCATATTCTTCCTGGGCCTATTTGTGTTTTCTCCAGACAGTCTCGCCCCGATCGTCGGTGTGGTGGATGAGGTTTAACTTGTGGCTTTAAATTGCACATTGCTGTGAATTTATTTATCTAAATTCTGTGTTCGCTCTGTGACGGACTGACGAACTGTCCAGAGTGTAAACCTGCCTTTTGGTCAGAGGTTTCCTCCACAATTAAAGCTCGAGGATATGAGGACAGCTAATTGTGTCCAGTCTACAACTTCACTGCACATGAACCATTTTATGACAATACTTAATTGAGACTTATTTTAATTTCATAACTTTAAAATCATCCAAAATGTACATTGGGATTTTTTTTTCTTCTGAGATACATTCAACTTTCTAATTGTGGTAGTTATTCAGTGTTACTGTGTGTTGTTTAAAGCTTAATTTTTATACTTTGTGGTAGTTTCTGAATTTGATATATAGTATCAATGGACAAGCAGTTATTATATACGACTACTAAATCCTGTCAGCGGCAACGGGAAGCCAAAAAAAAAAAAAATCCAGAATATACAAAACGCTGGCATTTCATCAGGCTAAGGAGTTATGATGAATGTGACCATGCACACATATGCACAACCACGAGAGAAGCATAATTTTCTCACTGCCGAAAAATGAAAGACCAGCAGTCACATTACTTTCATTGCATCCCGGTAGAATTAATTGGATGTGTTACAGCTAAATGCTCCAGTGTGTTCACTCGTTAGTCAACATTGTCTGTTGTTTTCTGCTGAGCAGGCTCGCGTACAGTGGATTTATTGGGTTTTGTCTCTCTCTTTTTTTTTTTCTTCTATTCACTTAAATTGACTGCCAACTGCTGCCGAAAACAGGATTAATAGAAGTTGAGTTTGAGGCCAACACACTGATCCAAAATAGACTAAAAGGCTGCTCAAGCTTATGCTGAGTTTCTGTTGGGTTGTGTCATTGTGTTTTCAAAATTGCAGTTTGAGTATCGATGTTATATCAGACTAATACATTTTAAGTTTTACAGCAGGTTTTCCTGAAAACGTTACATAAATGCATTTGACTATTAAAAGGAGCAAACAGGCCTGAATCCAGGTCACTGGATGTTCTCATCAATGATGCAGCTGATCTGACTTGCTGCACTTTTCCTCACATGGAGCTGCAGCTGAAGATCCTTTCACCTGTTTGCGAAGCTCTTGATAATTGTTGTAATATTATCAGGTAGTGAGTTTTTAATCATCCCCATCATCGCTGCGGCCCACGTCTGTGTAACAGTTTGAAGACCTGAAGGCGGCAAAAAGTGCAAAATGAAGAGCAACAACTTTTGAAGGTTATATTCTCTTTCTTTCTTCTTCTATTGAGTAGTCAACCATATAATTGTTTTGATTTGTTTCTGTGACTCATGCTGCTAGTTCCATTTATGAATTTACCTAGTCATTAAATTATTTGAAATGATTTTTAACTCCCATTTTTCCTCCATCTGGTGAGTTTTACAAATTCCTCTTGTGTGTGGAGGAGTTTTGTATAATTGTACAGTTTACTTAGTGCGGCGCTATTTGTTTGGCATGCCTTGTCTAGAAAAGGTGCTGTACAAGGCTCTGTTTACACGACAACATTTCATCTGACAATGCCTAATCATCTGAGGCCATGTTTACACGTACCTGGATCTTTTAAAAAAGCAGTGATGTTCCACTGCGTTTGGGCCTTTCTATTACACATAAACGCAGTTACTACCCACCTTAACCGATGATTCCTGAAAACTGGAGCCACAGTGGAGATCTGGACAAAAAGCTGGTTTCTCGTTGCATGAAAAGCCGGATAGGCGGATAATGAGGTCACAATATGCGCTTTCAGCATCGTCTGCGTCCTTAGTGTGCGACCCATGTTTACAGTTTTGCTCTGATAATGGATCCAGTGAAAGCAGTGCTCGGTTTCTATGTTTGCACAAACGTGTTTACATTTACAATCACAAACGTTCCGTTACGCCGGTCCAAAGAACGACCATTGCACCTTTATTGAAGCGGGAACAAGAAGTCATTTATGCCATTCGTGCTTCTTGTTACACTGCCCCCTGCAGGTTTGGCATGCTCATAGTAGCTCTGAACCGGGTGTAAATGCGGGTCCGTGCAAAAGACTTTGTTTTTGTAAACAACCATGTGTAAATGAAGGGATTTTTTTTTTTACACGTTGAGGGGGACATAGCTGTTTTTTGAAAAACCCAAGTGCGTGTAAACGTGGCTTAAGTGTTGCGTTTACGCTGCAGCAGCAGAAACACTGACAACGATGTGGTTGGTATGCCGGGCCATGGGAGGGTGCTGTTGCCTGTTTTAGTAATTAAACCACACACACTGACTTTGTGCAAAGAACTGTATACTATAAACGTGAATAAAATCGAGAGAATCCAACATTCGTATGGACTGATGACAAATCAGATGCTATCAGGGGTGAGTCTCATCTGTGCAGGGATTGCATGTTCTCCCTATGCATACGTAGTTTCTCCCTGGTTTCCTCTTGAAACTTCCCAAAACATGCATTTCAGGTAAACTGTTGATTGTGGGTGTAGATAGACCCTGCGCACTGCCCCGTCCTGTACCAAAGTGCTGTGGTTGAAGGAAAGACTCTTTTCAGGTGAAGTGCTTTTCCATGCGAGAAAAAAACAACCCTGTGGACACGAACCAGATGTTCATCACGTGGCGGTGTCTCATTTTTCTACCCTGAGAGCCTGGCATGAAAAAAAAATCAGCATATGAGTTTATTGACAGATATTGATGTTATGTCAAAATCATGGATGGATGGATGGATGGATGGATGGATGGATGAATGGATGGATTGATACTTTCTGAGTCATATTTCGCTTCTCACTCTCTGCTTTATTTTTCTAATATCACAGCAGCTTTATCAGTCCTAACCGGCTTAATGACCGTTTTACCAGGATTTTCTTTTCCTTCTTCTTTTTTTCTTAGTCTCCTCACTTTCCTGAAGTTTCCATTTCATGTGGGCGAGGAGGATATTAGCACTAAGTAAGCTTCCACTTGACAGCGGCATCATGCGGCGTCGACCACATCACTCTTGATTCATTTGCTCGCGGCACGTTTGTGAAATCTCCGTTTTCCTGTTCTGACTCACTTACACTTATGTGAAATCACTGATTCAGTTCCTTTCTCATGAAGTAGTGATGGACACTACTTCACGTTCATTTGCCGCCTCGCTCGCACCCATC
>OMNM01042497.1:3506-16417 GCA_900302745.1 Parablennius parvicornis
GCATCCATATGTAAACCCTTTATTGATAATCTATATATGTAAATTATAAGTTTTATAAAAATATTTTTTTACACAAACTAAATAGTCCCTTTCTGGGTATTTTACATCCATACATACTTGCATGCATACATACATACAAATATACATACGTCCATTGTATATCTGATTTAACATGCCTGGAAAAGTCAGACTTCTTTAACTTCACCACTTCTCCAATATTCAATAGTCAGATTTTATAATCATCGTTTATTTTTTTTCATCATCTTCTAAGTGCATGACATTTTTTGTTTCAGGTATTTCTACTCAATTGGAACAAGTTGCTTTGTTCTTTCACTATTTTTCCCTGTTATTTCATTCATTTTTGAAATTCAATTGTATCACTTCTTATTTATTTCACTTCAAATCTCTTGTCATTGTGCCCTCAGGAAATGTGGTGAACGGCACCATCGCCAGGCAGATGGTCGACATGTTGGTTGAGTCTTCCAGCAATGTGGAGATGATCCTCAAGTTCTTCGACATGTTCCTCAAGCTGAAAGACATCGTGGCGTCGGACGCCTTCCGCGACTACGTGACCGACCCGCGCGGGCTCATCTCCAAGAAGGACTTCTCCAAGGCCATGGACAGCCAGAAGCAATACTCCCCCTCGGAGATCCAGTTCCTCCTCTCTTGCTCCGAGGCCGACGAGAACGAGATGATCAACTTTGAAGAATTCGCTGATCGTTTCCAGGAGCCGGCCAAGGACATCGGGTTCAATATCGCCGTCCTGCTCACCAACCTGTCGGAGCACGTACCCCACGACACGCGCCTGCAGAACTTCCTGGAGCAGGCGGAGAGCGTGCTCAACTATTTCCGGCCTTTCCTCGGGCGCATCGAGATCATGGGCGCCAGCAGGAAGATCGAGCGGATTTACTTTGAGATCAGCGAGGCCAACCGCAACCAGTGGGAGATGCCCCAAGTCCGAGAGTCCAAGCGGCAGTTCATCTTCGACGTGGTCAACGAGGGTGGCGAGAGCGAGAAGATGGAGATGTTCGTCAACTTCTGCGAGGACACCATCTTTGAGATGAACATCGCCGCGTCCATCTCCGAGCCTGAGGGAGACGGCGCTGAAGAGGAAGATGACGAGGAGGAAGAGGAGGGCGGAGGAGAGGTGGCAGAGTCCGGAGAAGGAGAGGAAGGCAACGGCGAGGCCGAAGCTCCCGAGTCAACGTCGGCCTTCGCAGAGTTCCTAAAGAGCGTGGTTGACTTCTTTAACATGTTCACCTTCCGAAATCTGAGACGTCGATACCGCAAGCTCAGAAAAATGACGGTGAAAGAGATGGTGATCGGACTGGTTACGTTCGTCTACACTATCCTGATGGGCATCCTGATGTTCGTCTACGGCATCTGCAAGGGCTTCTTTACGCTGATATGGAAAGTGCTGTTTGGTGGCGGCTTGGTGGAGGGCGCCAAGAAGATGACGGTGACTGAAATCCTCGCCAGCATGCCCGATCCCACGCAGGACGAAGTTCACGGCGACCTCCCACCTGAACCCGGCGTTCGAGAGATCCAGGACGCCGACGGAGTGACGGACCACTTGGACGCTGGCGGAGGAGAGGAGGAGGAGGAAGACGGGGAGGAGAGGGAAGGTGGACGCCTGCCGGGCTTCAATACCCCCGGAGGGCTCGGCGACTTTGGAGAGACGACACCAGAAGAGCCTCCGACCCCCGAGGGCACGCCGCTGCTGAAGAGAAAACTGGTAAAATGACATGTTTATTTGTGTTAGTTGTGCAGCACACTCTCCTTTTCATCAATAAGGAATTAACTGCTATTTGCCATTGAAGCAGTTGGCTGCGACCTCCGGGGGACAAGGAGAGGAGGAAAAGGTTGAGACTGAAGAAGAAGTTCCTCATGAGACCGAGAAAGCTGAGTACGTTTTCTGAGGCCCGCGGTAAAAGACGGGTTCACAGAGTAGTGAAGTAACAAATTAAGTATAAACCGCACTTTTACTTTAAGACTAATTCTTTTATGCATTACATCATTGAGGAAATTCTGTATTTGATGGTTTTTATGAATTATTTATGTGTAAAATCATTGACTAATGATCCAAGCTTCAGTTCGCATTATATTAAAGTCACATGCTTAGATGTTAAAGCAGTGCTTTATATTCTTACTCCAGCACTGAGAATGGAGAGAAGACGGAGAAGGAGGAGAAGGTGGAGCCTGAGCCGGAGGTAAAGGAGGAAGAGGAGCCGGAGAAAGAGTCGCCAGCAGTGAAGACCAAAGTGAAGAAGGACAAGCAGCCGGCTGAGGAAGGATTTGAGCTGTGGAACGAGCTGGAAATCCAGAGGATTAAATTCATGGTGAGCAGCTCTCTCGTATAGTGCATGTCGCGGAAAAGTTGCAAACGCAGGAGTTTTTATTTTGCTCTAATCCAGTAAGCTCGTTTTATGAACTCAAAAAAACAGATCTTCTTTATCAATTGGAATGAACACTTAATTAGTGTTCTTCATGGAATCCATGTTTTATTGTTCTGTTTTGTTGACTGTTTCACTCGTTTCTCTGTTTCACAGAACTACCTTTCTCGTAACTTCTACAACTTGCGCTTCCTGGCTCTGTTCATCGCCTTCGCTCTCAATTTCATTCTTCTCTTCTACAAGGTCTGTGCCTTTCTGCTGCACCTCAGATCGAGCTGAGACAAATGAACCCTTTTCACACTGAATCCGTGTCGTCAAGCGGATTCCTGAGACGTCTGAAAGTATTTAAATTCGCCATTTGACCTTTTGACCTTTCCAGGTGTCCGACACTCCTCCGGGTGAGGAGGAGTATGAAGCTTCTGGCCTGTTCGAGGGATCCGGTTTGTTTGAAGGCTCCGGTGCCGAGGAGGACGGTTCTGGAATGGACGAGGGAGGAGAAGACGACGACGAAGAAGGCCCCATGTACTACTTCCTGGAAGAGAGCACGGGCTACATGGAGCCGGCCATGGCGTTCTTCGGCATCGTCCACACCATCATCTCCTTCCTCTGCATCATTGGATACAACTGCCTCAAGGTGTGTTTGCACACTGATTCTGCTTGTGAGATTGATGCTGCATGTCGTCTGCTCTGTATGTTTGTGTCCGCGTCGATGTTTTAGTCGTCTGTGTCGAGAAACAACTTTTTCCTGTTTTCATCATACCTTGTGACCTCAGAAGAGAAATGCACGGCGTCACTTTTAATGGTTTTAATGCAGCTTACGTGTGAATCTCCGGCCCATATTTATTATAGTTTATTGGCTTTTACTTGATTTTATTACCTCCCACACTGTTTATGTACATATTGCCTCTTCCGGCATATGTTTGTGTATTTTAATATAGTCACGCTTTATATGTACTTTAAATTTCATTGTTAATTGTTTTTATTGTAGCTTGATATTAATACACTGTCCAATGGTAGTTATTTATGTATCATGATGATGGATGGATGGATGGATGGATGGATGGATGGATGGATGGATGGATGGATGATACTTCATCAATATGTAGAGTACCATAGACACATACAAGAATGAAAATGTTTTTGCACAAGACTTTTAAAAGTATTTGAAAAAAAACAGGAACAATAAAAGTATATAAAATATAGCTTATCTATTCTATTCAATTATAAACCACTCTCCCTGATTGGGCGCTGCTTCAACCCTTCAGGTACCACTGGTCATCTTCAAAAGGGAGAAGGAACTGGCCAGGAAGCTGGAATTTGACGGTCTGTACGTCACTGAGCAGCCTGAGGACGACGATATCAAGGGGCAATGGGACCGACTAGTCCTCAACACTCCGTAAGACTTTCTGTTACATCTCCAGATAAGAGTTACCAGACATCTTGGCCTGGACCGGCTCCAGGATATAGTTCTGATGGCTCTGTAGTGCCGCTCAGTGGCATGCGGCTGCATAACAGCTGAGCAGCGTTGTACTTTAATTCTGATGCCAACTATTGAATAATAAGTCAGTTGAACAGTTGCGTGCATCTGTAGTATTCATTTTTTAAAAATCACATTACTTACAAATCCAAAGTTTGTTCTGTTTATTTGAAATCAGCAACTATGCATGTTATGAAAAAATTTAAAAACTCAGTATGATACACATTCCATCTCCGACTGACAGGCTACAGACAACTGAGCCCCAAAGGTCCACCGCTCTCACCATGTATACTTCTGGTTAACTATAAATAGGATGAGTTAAATCCAGTGAAGTCATTTCATCAAAAAATGCTTTGATGGTCAAACAACTGAAATATGCATTTATTCACTGTGTCTGTCAACCTCATAAATATTTTTAACTCCAGAATAATAATAGTGCTGAGATGCGTAAATAAAATATTATTTATAAAGGAAAAGTAATATTAACTCTTTGCTTTCCTTGCAGGACTTTCCCCAACAATTACTGGGACAAGTTTGTGAAAAGAAAGGTGACTTTAAAAAAACTAATTACATCACCCATGTTTTTGCAATAAGTTGTCATAAGTTGAATAAAACATCTGAGTGTCTGTGTGTGATATCCAGGTTTTGGATAAATACGGAGACATCTACGGCAGAGAGAGGATTGCCGAGCTGCTGGGTATGGACCTGGCTTCTCTCGACGTCAGCACCATGACGCACGAGAAGAAGCCTGAACCCGACACCTCCATGTTCAGCTGGTACGTACGGCCCAGCTTTAACGGAAACCAACAAATTAAAATACAAAGTGTAACCAAACTACTGTGCGTCTCTCTGTAGGATCACCTCTATTGACATCAAATACCAGATCTGGAAATTTGGTGTTGTCTTCACCGACAATGTGAGTTCAGCAGGTGGTTTGAACAATGAGGTGCACGCGTTTAGAGTTTTATGACGATAAATGCTGCATGCCTTTTGTCTTGCAGACTTTCCTTTACCTGGTTTGGTACATGGTGATGTCTCTGCTTGGACACTACAACAACTTCTTCTTTGCTTGTCATCTTCTGGACATCGCCATGGGTGTGAAAACCCTGCGCACCATCCTGTCCTCCGTCACCCACAACGGCAAACAGGTGACACTCGATGAGGCTTCATGGGGCTCCCTGCTCGCCCACCACCTTCGTTTTCACCGCCACTTCAAGCTGACCTTGTATCATATGTTGCTCACAGCTGCTGATGACCGTGGGCTTGTTGGCCGTCGTGGTGTATCTCTACACTGTGGTGGCCTTCAACTTCTTCCGCAAGTTCTACAACATGAGTGAAGACGAGGACGAACCGGACATGAAGTGTGACGACATGATGACTGTGAGTGCGGCCGTGATGATGGATGACTGTGGAAAGGAACAGATGGGAATAATGCATGAAGACGATATTTAATTTATGAGTGCAGGCTTCTTTTTTTTTTCCCTCGCTGGAAAACAGTTCTGTCCAACTGCAGCAGGAAGTCTCATAAATGAGAGGATTCTGCTGGACATGAACAGCAGAAGGTTGTCATACCGGGGGATGAAAAGCCAGCTGCAAATGCTGGACGGTGTTAACAAGTCTTTCAAAATGCTGCGGTTCAAATGCTTCTGATGGCAGAGACGATATAGACGATATATTGTTTCATGAGCAAAACTTGTGTCCAAAAGCCTTATAAAAGGGGGATGTGTCATATAATTGAAGCTGCTGAGTTTATCTAGGAGTTGATAAATGATTTCACAAAATCACATCAGGACAAATCACTTCTGATGAGCTGAGAGCATCAAAATATTTCAAAATAACACTGATGAATGATTAATAACAACGCGATGTTGCTTATTGTAATTGCTTTAGGTTGTAATTTACATTAAGTTGAAAAAAAAAAAACAACAAAAAAAACGGCAAAACTAAAACATGTCCTAAAATAACTGAAAATAATTTAAGTTGTCGGATGAAGAAACAGAGTCGTTTCCTTAGCTATGCGACTCAAAAGGATGATGTGGGATGGGTTGTGTTTGCTGACCCTCCTCCTCCTCTTCCTCTTCCTCTTCCTCTTCCAGTGTTACCTGTTCCACATGTACGTTGGCGTGCGTGCCGGCGGTGGCATCGGTGATGAAATTGAGGATCCAGCTGGGGATGAATATGAGCTCTACCGAGTCGTCTTTGACATCACCTTCTTCTTCTTTGTCATCGTCATCCTGCTGGCCATCATCCAGGGTGAGAGACTCTTCTGTCTTGTGTTGCTTTCAGAGTCATCTTGGAGGAGTGTGCTATTATTAATACCAGTGAGTCTGATTAATCTGAGAAAACGGGGCAGGGGGAAAGTGATTTTGAAGTTGTGCGTCTTGAAGTTTTGCATTTAAAATCATTAGATTTCACTCAAATGAACAATTATCGTTGGTCAGAAGCCAGTTGGTCCTCAGACTAGTAAGAAAAGCTTTTGTCTGTGTGTCAGGTCTGATCATTGACGCCTTCGGTGAGCTGAGAGACCAGCAGGAGCAGGTCAGAGAGGACATGGAGGTAAGATAATAAGTCTGAAGGAAAACCTAAAAAATGGCTGCTTTTCTCTTTTATCCATAATAATGTGTGTGATCTAACTCAATCTGTTTTCCCTGCAGACAAAGTGCTTCATCTGCGGAATAGGAAGCGACTACTTTGACACGACGCCGCACGGCTTCGAGACGCACACTTTAGAAGAGCACAACTTAGCCAACTACATGTGAGTTTAAGTTACAAGTTGCAGACACAACAACTGTTTCTTGCATGTTTTCTGTGAGTAACCTGGGAAGCTCCTTTCGTCATCAAATACAAAGTCCAAATCAACTCCAGGAAATGCAGCTTTATGTTTTCTAATGATTAGAGGAGTTTTAGTTCTACTAGCACATTTTTTTCCTTTGATTTCTTTTTCTCCTTTTTAATTTTCCTATTTTTTCCTATTTTCTTCATTTTCTAGTTTTTTCTTAATTTATCTATTTTGTGTTTTATCCCCTTTTTTTCCCTTACATTTTTTTCTATTTTTCCTTTTTCTTTTTTGTCCTTTTTCTCTTCCTCAAAGCTGGCTTTCTTTGGTAAAACATTACCTTTTTTAGTTGTTTTCAGTCTGGAGTTTAGACCAATTTTGAAAATCAGTGTGGAATGCAAATAAAACTTAATTTAAAACAAATATCGTTCGGATGACATCTTCTGATAGCTTCACGGAGTTCAATCCAGTTCAATCCAGTTTTCTCTAGTCCGGTCCAGTCTGTTTGTTTTGCTCCAGACGACTTGATAAATAACTAACTCGATAGTTAATTTAAGTATAGAAACTTAAAAAAGAAAGTTTTTGCTGTCTCAGCTTGCCTCCATTTAAATAGTTTCTGTCCTGATGCATTTGCAAATACAATGTTTTGTTTCTTATTACCTTTCTTAGGTTCTTCTTGATGTACCTCATCAACAAAGATGAAACAGAACACACAGGGCAGGTCAGTCAATATAGTTAACACACGGAAAGTACACACGGTTGAATTCTAAAATGCAAATTTTTTCCGACGCCGTCGTGCTTTCTTGTCGTCCTCCAGGAGTCGTACGTTTGGAAGATGTACCAGGAGCGATGCTGGGACTTCTTCCCTGCTGGAGACTGCTTCAGGAAGCAGTATGAGGACCAGCTGGGATAAAGTCCTGCTTCGATTCAGCTCGTAGGGCAAAGAGAGAAGAGAGGAGGGATGATTGGAGAGATGATCTGAACATGTCTGTGTTTTATTTTTATTTTTTTTGTCTTTTTGCTGCACATTTCTCTCCTCTGTTGAAGCTATGCACACTTTGACTGCACTGTTGTGACGCCTGTGGTACAATATTGATGGAATTGATCTGAACGACAAGAACGACACAAGAAGCCAGGGGCCTTTTTTTATTCGGATATGAATACACTACATGGCCTTTTTTGTGTAAAATCTACATAAATTGCCTTGTCTATCACCTGTGTATTTACACAATGTGCTCTTTTAGTCACTGCTGCTGTAAACATTATAGTGCCTATAGCGAAGTCACTGCTTTTTAGCCATCACACAGATCAGATTTGTAGTTTTAAATGCTTTTCAGAGTGAATATTTTTCATTTTTACTGTTTGTGAGATTGGGATTTTTTTTTTTTTTTTTAACTTGTGCGATATGTTGAGAGAGTTTGAAAAACAACGGCTCTGTGACTTGCAGTCGTACCTCCGAGGTCGACTTGAGGAAGCAGTGAACATTGCTGTGCCCTCTCTCTCTCTCTCTCTCTCTCTCTCTCTCTCTCTCTCTCTCTCTCTCTCTCTCTCTACGCTCCTCGGTGGCTCCTCTGTTTGCATGCAGAGCGTCCGCATGACAAAACTGCGACGGCGAGGACAGAGGTCACGTTCCTGAAACAGGCCGAAGGGTTCGCTTTTCGCTGATCCGACCCTGTTTGTGTCCGACACGCCAGTAACTTCCTCACGGTTTGAACTGCTATTAAATGTGATTTTACGCTTTATTCAAGTGTTCAGAGCGGGATGAATTTAGTCAAACATTTTAAATGTGAGATTTGTGGATTGCTTTTTTTTTTTTTTTTTTTTTTTTTTAATCTTTTGATTTTGTTTATGAATATAAAGATTTACTCAGAGTAAAACTTCAAACTGAGGCCTCGTTCACACTGCAGGAAAAACCACTCAATTCAGATTTTTTACTCTCAGTGACTCATATCGACCTGTTTTTAGTGTGAAAGCTCCAGTTCTGATGTTTTTCTACGTCGACTGATTCGTCACTGATAAGCACCGGAGGAAGCAGCTCCTCCAGAATAAAAGCTGTGCTCTCTTTTTAGCTCTCTCTCCGTCTTCTTTCCTCCTCATGTCGTCTTGATTTTGTTGCTCATATTTAACAAACACTTGAAAATGGATCTACAGTCTCTTACAGCGTTGCCAGATATGGTGGTATCCCCCAACCTGGGAGCCAAACTCTCTGACCTTTGAACTTTGTTTATTTCCTGCATTAGTGTGTTTATGGCGTGTTCTTAATCACGCGTCTAATAGTTTGAGGGTTTTAACATGATTCCTACACAGGCTGAGATTTGGGCTTGTTTTTATTGAGGTGTGTGGGTTTTACCTTGTTTGGGCTGAAACACTGAGTCCCGTCTGGCAACCCTGGTGCTGACCGGCGTGTCGTGAGTAAACAGCGTGTTTGTCATGACTTCACGTCGTCTTCGGAGCTCTGGAGCCCGAAAACATCCGGTCCGATCACGTTAACACGGCAGGTTTGAAATGATCACGCAGAAAAATTCCAGCAAGAAAAATCTGAATTGAGCATCAAGACCTGCGGTGTGGGCGGAGCCTAAAAAAATGAATCACTCCGAAACGAGTCTCCATCCACACTTTTGTTCGGTATAGCTTAGCATTAACCGATGAACATCTCTAACCAGGTGTCAGATTTATTCTTCAAGCAGCAAACCCTTCTCATCGACCTCATTAGGTTTCAGCAGCGGAGAGAAGGATCACAACAGAAGTTAAACATCTGAGGACTGCCGCCTTCGTCTTTAAGAAACACCTTCAACTTTTCTCCCTGAGTTACCAGAAACTCCGCGCTAATTGTTTGCTCAGAGCAGTTCAGAAGTGTTGAACATGTGCATAAGCTGTTTTTAATTCCTCCCTGCTCGGCTGCCCACGAGGCAAACTGACTACCGGTTGTTATGTCAGAGTCCCTCATGGGTGTCACCAGGAGAATTTACAGGAAATCCACCAATGAGTGTGTCAGTCCCTGTGGATACCACAGGCCTCGCGTCGAGCGTGCACAAACACAACTTTTCCTCTACTTCTACACTTTTTACTACTTCTTGTGTTTTTTTTTTTCTGCTTAAGTAGATTATAATAGCTGTTTTTTTTTTTGTTTTTTTTTTTTAAGTAGTTTTTTTTTTTCCTCCCTCCTTTGTTCTCTTCCGTTATGTTATGTGTTTCTGGTCTGTTCAGTACTTCCTTGGTATTTTAACGTAAATCTGATTCCACCTGCACTTTTCACTCATCCTCGTCTTTCACCTGAGTCCTTTAAGTTCGTGGTGTTGTTGAAGGGTTTCTCTTAAAGTTCTGACTAATACACGTTGTGACTTCAAAGATTTACTTGGGTTGTGAGATTTTTTGTCATATTCCGTTTGTGTGGAATTGCCAAAAGAGCTCTCATATATTTGCGTCTTCAGTTTGGTTTTTTTTTCTTCCCAGAAATAGAACGATCTAATAACCAAGTCTAGCATTAAAAAAAAAAAAAAAAAAGGTCACAAATATCAGCTTGTCAACAGAAAGTATTAAAAAGCTCCATCCAGTATGACAAAAGAATAATTTAAACCTTTATACTGAAAAATTACCAGAAAACCTTTATATAGAATGTACATGCAGATGTTTTACTGTATTTCTGCTCCTTTATGTTTATTCTAATAATAATATTTTCTTCTTCTTCTACAGTCATTTCCTTCATAACTTTAATGACTTTGAAACAAATGTACATTTATTTGGGAGATTTTTATGACATTACAATCCTATACATTAGTTTTCTGCCTCGTTAGATTACTTAGCTCATGATTCATGATACATGTTATTTGCATTATTGAATATTTCCCTCCAGAAGATCCAGTTGGGTACCGACACCCCAAATCTGTGGAACCGGTGTACAAAAGCCACCTGTTCTGTATAGAATATGAAAATAGTTCTTCTTTAGATAAAAGAAAGGATATTGTGAAATCGCTGGCTGGCAATAATCTTTGAAGGTCATCCTACTATTTGCTCTTTTTATGAGCACTGAAACAGAAATGTCCGCCTCAGAAGTGTCACCTCACGTAACCTGTGACACCGGCGGCAAAGAATAGACGAGGAAGATTTACAGTCGCGTCTCTACAGCTGAGGCGCCTGGGAAAGTTTTCATGTTATGAAACCGGCCGAGTTCACCCAGTTCCGACGTCCCGGCCTGACATCTTGACCGGTTTCATTCACTTGCGTCTCTCCGGCTTGTTGATACACAAAACACCAGCAGAGCTTTTGATGAAGATCTCACCTCTTTCACGTCACGTAAGAAGAGACTGAGGCCTCGTTCACACTGCAGGGAAAACCACCTAATTCAGATTCTTGACTCTCAGTGACTCAGATCAACCCGTTTCTATGTGAAAGCTCCACCGCTGATGTTCCCACCAGACCCAGGCCTCGTTCATATGAGGAACCAGTTCTGATGTTTTTCTGCATCGACTGCTTCGTCATTGATGTGTGACTAATGTCACCGATAAGCACCGCAGGAAGTGGCTCCGCCAGAATAAAAGCTGTGCTCTCTTCTTTCCTCCTCATGTCGTCTAGATTTTGTCGCTTGTGTTTAACAACCACTTGAAAATGGATCAACACACTTGACCAGGGTTGCCAGATATGGAGGTATCCCCCAGTTGGGGAGCCAAACTCTCTGACCTTTGAACTTTAATTTGTGTGTTTATGGCGTGTTCTTTATCACACATCTAATAGTTTGATGATCACGTTGACGTGGCAGGTTTGAAATGAGAAGAAATCTGAATTGAGCATCAAGACCTGCGATGTGGGCGGAGCCTAACTGAAAAGCAAATTCACTGTTTGAAGAATCCAGCTATTAGAAAAATATCCAGTTCTGTCTGTAAGTCATCATCTCTTCTCTCTATTTGTTTCTTTGCCTTTACAGAAAAATATAATCCACCCATTGTTTCCCAACTGGAGGCTTTTCTTCCACCATCTTGCTTCACACTTAAAACAAAGTGCGTCTCCGCAGACTGGAAATCCTTCCCTTGCTTCTCTAACCCGAGTGAAGTCATAGATCACTCTTCTATACGTGTCGTAGCTAATTAAGAGCAGGGCTCGGCTGCTTTTCTGCAGCGGAAGATGGAATAAAACGTGGTTCGTAATTATGTCAAAACAATGTGCTCTCAACCTCTGACACAGCACACTTGGAACGTGGAGATAAAAAACGTGTGGATTCAAACCACTTTGTGCAGTTTGTGAGGACGGGATTAAAGGTTTTCTTCTATGAAAATGAGTCAAGTCCCTCCTCTGATTTTTTTTTTTTTTTTCTTTCAGTCTTAATACTGGTTGCTGCAGGTTTTGTGCAAATTCAGCTGTGCAAAGAAATGCAGACTCCAAATAATTTTTTTTTTTTTTACTCTTTACACACTTGGATCAACATGTATTTGATCTTTTGGTCATAAAGGTGACGCCATTAATCAAAGGACAAGGAAGGGAGACATGTTATATTCATTAGTGGGCTGAAAAGCCACCCGGTCACACCCGGTACAAATGGGCTTCCACGGAATCAAATATTTTTCTGCATATCAACCACACAAGTGAAATTAGTGGAATTTCTGTCTGACTGTGAACAAAGCCATCAGTCATAAGAGCTGCTGCACAGACAAAGTTCAGGGGTGACACACTTCAGAAATGGCGCTTTTAACCACACATCTAAAAAAAAAAAAAAAAAAGAAGATGCACCATATGGATTGAGATCTAAAACTCTTAATGATTTGTGCTGTAAAGACGACACAAAGCCTAAAGGAAAAGAAAGCCCCTTATATTATCGGCTGAAAACAGATTATCAAATTGAGATGTGGACTGTGACAACATACACAGGCAGAGTAATACTCTGGATTACAAATGTGACAACACATTATCAGCAGGGTAAAACTAAACGTTCTCACGTTCCCCGTTAGTGGAACAGTCCCGTGCACGGTGGGTTTTACCTCGATAATCTATGTGGTTCTCATAACATTAAGAGACGTTTTTCTTTTTTCTTTTTTAGTAGAGAACCAGATCAGATTTAAATAAAACTTAGATGAAAGAAAAAGAAGAAAGCTCTCCCACCTTCCACCAGCAAAAATCACAAAGTGGTGATTGGGACTTTTTATTTACATTTTTAAACAGTGTGGTTGTCCAAGTCAATTTTGCTCTAAAGCCGTTTAAATGGAATCTTCCGGAACCGCAAAATACCTGTGTCAGATCTGTGGGCAGCTTTTTTAACTGCGAAAGAGATTGCACT
>OMNM01042498.1:0-12274 GCA_900302745.1 Parablennius parvicornis
AGATGAGTGGACTTTATTTTCTTCAGTGGGGCTTATATTCATTATTTTTGTGTGTGTTCTGTAAAGACTAAACCTGGTCGCCACACCACACTAACCTATTAGGTGGTGAAGGTTGGCCATGTTATTTTCTGTTTTCCCAAATGTCTGTCCTCATGCTGTGAGAAACTGATTTAGTGAAGGAAAACCACCAACATCGGAGCAGCGCTGAGCACAACATTGAATAGCCTTGTTTTGATTTCTCCAAGTTAAGTGCTTCAATGATGTTCAAATGCAGCTGGGGCTGAGAGAAAAGAAGAAGAAGAAGAAGAAAAAAAAGATTTGTGCAAGATGATGTCAGAGGCTGCACCTGCACACCAAGACTGAATAATGCACCGAGATCACAGGGACACCTGCTGTTGCCCATACATCTGTGACACCATCAGCTTGTGGACAAACACTAACAAAATGAAAATTTTTCCAAGCAGAACTTTGAATGTTATTATTTTTTAGTACAGTGTGTCTTTATTTCTCATGGTTTGGACCACTGCTGATTTCCTCAGCTATGTATGCTTGTGGGCCAGAATATGTGGCATCACCCCAGAATTACAGCACATTCTGGGTTAGTGATGTCGGGCAGTTTGCTTGTTGCTTTGTTTTGCAGCTAATATCTGGTGGCAAAAAGCATGTCAACTGTCTGCAGAGGTGCACTGGGACCCGCTTTACATGACAAGGGTCAACTTGAATTGGTGTCGTTTTTCGCTTCAGAAAAGTTTCAGTTTTAGACACAACATTTTGATAAAACCAGAAACTGAAAATTATGTTGTTACCTCCTAATTCATCCATCCATCCATCCATCCATCCATCCATCCATCGATCCATCTATACTCACATTCGCATCTAGAGGCAATTTAAGGTCCCCTATTAACCACACATGGGTGATTTTTGCACTGTGGGAGAGGAGAGCATTGAGGTGAGAACTTGCCTGGCCAGTATTTGAACTGGTTCTTACTATGAGGCGAGCGCGCTAACAAGCGCATCACTGTGCATTCCCGAGTTGATTTTGGAATTCAACCATCCATGTGTGCACACAGAATTGGCTGATGTAAACATTCAAGCGCTTTTAAACTGCACATCTTCATCATGTAGTTCAAGATGCAATAAATGTCCACTTTGTTGGACAAACGCTGTTAAATTAACAAGAAGCAAGACAATCATTTCTTTCATCTGTCTTTGTTATTGTTCATTGACTTGTGTACGTGCTGAGCCATTCACTACAACTACAGCGCTCAAGTGCAGTTTTGGGCATTTTGAAAAAGTTGCATTTTCAATTATGTTTACACGGATACGGAAATAGTACTTCGGTGCACTCCCATGGCTGTTTTAAAAAGTGCCTTTTTCAGGGACCGCCAGTACAGTGGTTCTTTAAACGAGCAGCTAAAATGCAACAAAAATCTACAATTTCCATGTAAAAATGCTGTCGTGCAAACAGTCTGAGCTGTGTTTTCAGTTGGATGGCAGTAGGATCAGTGATTTGGGTGTGTGTTGCTTTTTTTAGACATATAAAGGATTGAATAAAGGGACGTGCCAATGAAGCCACCAATGGGGCATGATTGAATGCGCATGCTCTAAAACCAAACACACTAATGCAAATACACCCTTAAAACAATACATGAGAATGAAAGTGTGAGCTTGCAAACACACATAAAAAGACCGGCTGTGCCAAGAAAAATGCCTCTAATTGAAGTTGGGAGCTTAAACTATCAATCATAAGCGCGATAGTGTAGAAAATAATCTGATTTGTTTGTTTTTTTTTTTATTGCTCTTCTCGAGTATCATTTCTGTGGAGGGGATGAATAAGCTTCTTCATTCAGTATTCATATACAACTCCTACTATTCAAAAACTGCCTGCCCTTCTCCTGAGAGGAAACTAACGCAGAGAGTGAGCAGAGTTTATTTGATCAGAGCAGACCCCTGATGCCAACAGGTCTCCAGAAGGATACATTGAGTATTATACATTGCCTCTGCTGTCGGATGAAATTGGAATAATAAACAAGCTGATTTTAACTCCTTTTATGGTGGAAAAAAGGAGGGGAAAAAAGAAAGATCTCATCTCAGCTGCAAAGAAACAACATCCCTGAAGTGATCACTGCTTCAATTATTGATAGCTTTCGCTGTTGAGCAGCCATCTGATGGCTGTCAGGCTTAAAGCAAAGGTTGAGAGAGTAGAGGGAGGGAGGATCTTTCATACTTTCGGTACTGACAATTTGAAAGCAATTACATGAGAGGGAGCCTTGGTTGGAGACTGACTGAAGGGGAATGTGTAAAAACTGCTTCTCATTATATGCTTCTTGGAAGGATATTTGATATCATATTTGAAGGTTCAAAACTGACACAGAGAATATTGGGGAGGGGGAATTAAAGGTGATGTTGAAAATGAGAAGAGAAGGAACAGAATGGAACTATGGCGTGTGCCATTTCTTGCATATTCCGTCACTTGGAGGTTGTGCCGCCCTGCACTGGAGCCCACCTCATCAATACTGGATGAGTTCTATCTCTCTACAGTGCAGAAGCTGCCAATCCGCTGTAGTACATGCTTGTACTACCAACAGAGAAGCCACTCGCCTTACTGTATCACCTGTGTTTCCCTGCTCTGCCATTAACTCAACATCCCTCAGTCAAATCTGCTGCAAAGTGGCATCAGGAATTGCACAGGAACCTTTTGTCGTACGCTGTGGCATTTACACAACAGTTCAATCAGAGTTGAATAAAGTGAGCATAACCTACACTCATAGGGGAGAGCTCATCTGTAATTCTCTACAATATGCTAATCTATCAGTTTTCTCCTAGACGTATCTAAGCTTCTTGTAAAGCAAGCTATCTGGGCCATAAATTCACCCAAAGGTATCAAATGTTTCCCGTAATTCCCTGCGAGAATACAACCACCCTCTGAACAGGCTAATTGCGGTCAGATTTCAAGTAAATCACTTGCATCTTAATGCTCAGGCTACACAGTAATCAATTGAATAAAAAACCCCCAAAAAACAGAGGTGTGGAGGTCCCAGTTTGCTCTACTGCCCTTAGAGAACCATGTTTCTGGTTGGCTGAGCTGATGAGTTTCAGTCCGACAGTCTTGCAGGTCAACTGCCTTGGGAAAACAGGTGTCTCTGTGTTTCAGTGGAAAAACACAATGTGTGCGTTTCCCATAGAAACGATGTGTGTAGATATGAGCCTCTGCAGAGCTCTGTGCATATTTCTCTTCTAAGGTGGTGTTTTGGGATCACAATTTGGGATTTTGTGCGACACGTGGAGCCTAACTTCCTTGACCTAATTAGCAGTGTGGACTGTCTGGATATCTAGCCCCACCCCCACATTGTCAGGCACTGTCAATGTGAATTTTGTTACACACCATAAAGAATACTTGTTACCATTTAAAAGGTCTTTTGAGATAAATGATTGTGTTGCAGAACAAGAAACAACCCTACAGTAGTTGAAGGTCCAAGTTGATGTTTTAGTGACAGAAAGCCAGCATCGACATGGCAACACACAGTTAAGGCCATAATGAATTAAGGCAGAATTAACCGAAGCGGCATGTCAACATGACCCAGGTTGAGGGGTCCGTGAGCGACACGTCGAGGATACTGCACCGACATGTTGGAAACAGACTAATGGGAAGCGATTTGGTGTTGGCCCAAGATATAATTACCGTCCCCACCTCTCCTGTTCAATGAGGCCTGAGGCCTCCTGGGATAGCCTTATTTCAGTCAGGTAATGGAGAGCTCATGCCCAGGAGCGCATGATCAAATTGTCTGCCGCAATCTGCTTTTATTTATTTATTTATTTATTTTTTGTGCTCCTTATTGTCCCCAAAGACATAAAGAGCTGACCAAAGGATTTCTTTTCTTATTATTAGGGCCAAGCCAGCATTGGATGCAAAGCCCCATCACTACAGTTGTTATATGGTGGTGATGGATTGTGTATGTGTGTGTGTATTAAACAGGCATTTATTATTGTTGTGGGGACCTAATTCTGTTTAGAAAATCAGATTACGGTCACTGGCTTTGTGGGGACAAGAAGTAACAAACATTTTCAGTTGAAGGTATGTTTTAAGTTAGGTTAAGGAAATAGTATAGAAAATCAATGCTTTTGGGGATTTATATATAAAATCATGCATGGTGGGTTAGGATTAAGGGTACATGATATACGTGGCATTTGTGTATACATGCAATTTTAGCATGAGGACATAAATGTGTTTATACATTCACATCATGGCAATGTATTTCTTTTTTTTTTATTTAATTGTATGAATACAATTTTGTTATGTGAGTAACATTATAGAATATATTTATCGATGTGGAATAATTTTGTTTTTAGGTTTTGGCAAATAACAGTATATGTATTTATTTTCATACTATACAGCAAATAAGCATAGGACAGCGCAATGCATTTTCCTGAAATGACATGATAAAGTAACTCTGTGTGTGCGCGTGTTTGTGTGTGCCGAGGTGGTTGTGTACAGCTCCACTGTGATTTATAATGTGTTGTCATGTTAACAGAATGATAATGAAGTTGTTCTTGCTAACACATGTTTGGGCTCCAAGGGGTCAGATCTACTGCTGAGACGGAGACAGGATCTTGTGCATAATCAGATGGCTCAGAAAATAGCAAGAATTTGTGTAATTCCATACTATAATCATTTAAGGAATGTGTTTGTTTTCTTGTTGTGAAGGACATGTGTTTGTGGCTTACGCTGTATCATAAGAAGATGCTTTAATTACATCATCAGCATGAAAGATTCAGGAGGTACTAATATAATTTCAGCCACACTATAAAAAAAACAACCCACTTGCATCCACTTCGGATAATAAATATTGAACGGAGCAAATGAGCAGTTACATAACAACCCACCATTATAATGCTTTAAATTGGTCCTATTATGCAAAATTCACTTTCTAATGGTTTTCCAATAGAGACATGTGTCTGCATACCTGTGAATGATGCCCCATAAGAGAAGTCTGTCATCTCTCTCCGTGGCTTGTTTCAGTTTTTAAAAAGTGTGTTGCTCCAACGAGCCAATCAGAAGTCAAATTCTATATAGTGTCATCAGGGGTTTAGCCAATCCCAATCAAGGTAGGCCCTCACTTTGACCTTCCCACAATTAGGCAGCTCTGCTGTGGCACATGGAACCACGAGAGCAAGTACTTCCTCCTCTTCCCAGGATGGGCATGTGTGGGCGGAGCCAGTCCAGCTCACATAGACAAAGCAGATTCTGAATGCAGCTCATATGGTACAATAGTCAAATAGAATAGAATTAAGAATTTCGGTTAATAAACTGACCCCTTTAACCTGAAATACAGGCTTCAGCGACATACGATTCCATTGACGGCTTTCTTTTCAAATATATAATATCAAATAATAATAATATTCCTCTAGTCCTTCCTTTGTTCTCTTCTCTCTCCTCAGTCTCACTGCTTCTCAGGTCGCTTGTGCCTTTCTTCAGAATATCTTCATCTATATCCTACAGGACTCTGATTGTTTGTCTCTTGTACATCTATGTGAGAGATTTCCTTGAGTTTTTTTTTCCCGTGTGCACACACGCTGTTTGTCTCCTCGCCAGGGCCTAGTTGAAATGACGTTTTGTTGCAAAAAAATCCATGTCGTTTTTTGAACTAAACTTCACCCATCTCGGTCTGTCTCTCCTCCTGAGCCTTCAAACTCGTTCTTCTTTTCTCTCGTCCCACCTAAAATAAATAAATAAATAAATAAAAAAAAGTGGGATCTGTAGTTGATGGTGCTTGAATTAAATTGACTTAATAATAACAGCTACACGATCTGGTTGTCAAACTAACACTTGGCAGCTTCTTTTTTTTTTAACTTTAGATAAAAGGATGTGAAACCTTGAAAAAGCATTAAAAGATGCAAGACAACACTCAAGACAGCAGATGTAGAGCTTGTTTGTTAAAATGTGCTAACAGCTCAATGGTGAACAACTCCACTTCTAAGAAATCCAAAGTCAAAGGAGACGGCTCTTATAGCAAAATTTAAAAAAAGGTAAAAACCCTATGTTTGCTGTACCACTAGCGTCTTTTATTGTTTTTAAGTTTTTAGACTGTCATGATGTCATGTCAGATCCTGCCTGCGAGGAAAATTACCATGACTTTCATACCCTCAGCTCTCAGTTGGAGACACTGGCTTTCTGTTATGATGTGGTGACCAAGCCGAGGGCGAGATAACCCCCCGATGACATCATCAAAGACTATTTTCTCTTCGCCTCGGAAAGCTTTCTCCACATCCACTGATCGCATTTGTTCAGTTGTTCACCCCAACCTAGCAATCTTCACCCTGACTTGTAAAAAAACAAACAAACAAACAAAAAAAAACCTTTTGTGTGTCCCTTTTAAAAGATTAATCAATCATTGCTCACAATATAATATATTTACATGCATTTATGGTTTGCTTTTAGTCAGATGAAATCTCAGACATGAATTATGTAGAAGAAATACACCTAATCGACAGTTTAAATTCATCTGTCCCTCTCCTTGAAATGCAAACGTCCTTTTCCACTCAAAAAAAAATGCAATTATAGTTAAATAGGTCATTCATTGAAGAACACACTGCTCACTGTGGTCTCTTTATCTTTTAAGATTAAAAAAAAACACACACAAAAAAAAAAAAAACCCATCAGGAATAATCGACTACGCAATATATCTCTAACACACTGATTAGGAGCAGAGAATGAAAACAAGGCTGGCTGTCCCGCCCTCCCACAATGCAACAAGTATTTTACCAGAAGAAGAGATTGAGTAGTGTAGATAAATCCATGCCATACAACTATCACATTGTTTGCTATAATTAAACTCTGCTATCCGTGGTAGATGCTGAAAAGAGACTTCGGTCAGTGAAAACGTGTCACAAGCTCCCAGCGGATTGTTTGCATTGTCAGTGATAGTTTATCAATACCTCGGATCTTAATCTTTCTTTCACTGGCATGCCTGGGTCCCTGGGCTTTTTTACATCGACCTTTACCAACTGGCATTACGCTGTGAATGAATGACTTCTGGTGTGAAGAGCGATTGTCTTTAAATCCCCATGGAAATTAACCCCAGAACCAATGTTTTTGCTTCCTATAGCCGCTTTAATGGCTTTTTAATGAAACTGTAAAACGAAGCCTTTAAATTTAGCAATTACCCGTAAAACTTTAATGTTCGAACGATGAGTCATTTCAGCTTTTTTTTTTTTTTTTTTTTGGCGCCGCGGTCTTGTAAGTGGCCTTTAGCAGACGTCAGGCCACTGGTGATTTAAGGTTACAAGTTCAGGATAATATGTAAAATCAAGACATGGGTGATTTATTTTGATTGAAAAAAAACTTTATTGAAAGTTTATGAATTTCCCGCTAATGTCAAAAGAGCTCAGCGGCCATTTATTACCCTAAAACACAATAACGGCAACCGTGTAGGAGAGTGGCGGCTCTTTGGAGACATTTTATCAAAATCATAAATTCTTTGCTTCAGGGCGAGTCTCCGCTTCTTCGCGGGGACCTTGACACTAGAGGTTAGTGAGAGGTGAATGTCTCTCTATCTTGAGCATATAGAAGAATGGACTTCCATGCGTCCCCGCTGGCCCCGAAGGCTATCAGGTTCAGGCATCTATATCTTGAAAATGCTCCCTGTCCAGTGTCTCCTTTCATTCATCATCACCCTTATAATGTCTGGAAGAAATATGCTGCTGTAAGTATCATCGTTCATAGGTGTCACAGGTTGATTCCCCCATTTGTTCTGAAGCTGTAAAGTTCTTGTGATTCCTGTGGGATGCCCCTGCAGGGCTTAGGAACCCGGCAGTTAAGTCTGTAAAAACAAAAAAGACAATAGGGGTTTGACAGCATGGAGAGCAAAAGTGGTGTAATCAGTGCTGGGATTTGTTGATTTTATTTTATTTCCTACAAAAAATGGCCTTGATGTAGCCCAGCTGTCATTTAAAGGATGTAATAAATTGCACTCTCAGTGGCTTGGAGAACACTTTTTCTTTATTTATATATTTGTTTTTACAACAAAACAGTGCACTCTCTTAATTTTCTTAGATTCACTTTCCTGCCAAAACTTGTTTTCATGTTATCAATCAACTATGGTGAAGTTTTTTTTTTTTTTAATTTTATTTCTTAGACACATTCCATTTGGCAGTGGAATGCTCCCCTTTGAAGTACATAAATTGCATTTAGATGTGTGTAACTGTGAATTATTGATCTAGACCAGGGGACGAGTTCCTCATCTCCGAGCTTGAACATTGTTCACCCACATATCCATCACTTTCATGTCACACGTTTTTTTGTCTCAGGTGGTTGAATGCCAGACTTTCTAATTCTTTCCACATAATATCTACTGGAAAGAATGGGTCCACCAGAGACCTCGATTATATTTATTTATCTACTGAAACTACTTTTAATGTTGGGATGGATTTGTAAAGATATATGTTGCCTTCTTTTAGCTTGGAATATCATCCATTAATATCATCATCACTTTTATGTCTGTGTTATACTTGTAATACATAAATACGTAAGCTTAAGACTTTTTTTTTCACTTAATAAAAGTACAGTCAGACGACCCTGAACCATTTTCAAGTCAAGCTGCTTTGGCTTTAGACAGCTGGAAGACCAACGCTGAGGTTCTCTTCTTGCAAACTCGACACGTTTCACTATTACATGTCCACCACTCAGCAGGTTTCTCCTCCTCTGAGTCTGGTTCTGCAGAATGTCTCCACCTCTGAGTCCACGAAACTGAACCGAATTACTATATCATCAGTTGTACCATCCACTTTGCAATAGGCTTGAATATCTAAGGTTCTTAGTTTTCTTCTAAACTACATATAGTCTGTGGAAGACAGTATCACTTAATAATTTTAATTTAATCAAGATAGATTTTGTCAGTTTTAACCATATGAACATGTTTCTGTAAAAATATAAAAAAAATAAATAAAAGGAGGCTATGTGTGCTTGAGTGAGTAATGTGACACACAGAATTTCTCTCAACTATCTGCTCCAATGGCAGATAACCTTTCACTTCTAACAAAAATCACTGAATCCCAAAGAGCAAACAGTGCTGAAGGGAACTCTGGGGCATTACAGTACCTGTTCAAATACTGAAAATACAGCTTTATGTGTAGCATAAGTAGCTATTGCACACTACCACAGAAAAGGAAGACTAAAATGTTTGCCTTTCTTGGGAGCTTATGACAGTGATCCAGTCATTCACGGTGCAGCATTACAACATCATGCTTCTCATGGTCTTGATAAAATTCAGCACATAGTGGCTTAATAACAAATCCTTTGTAATCCTTCATGAGTTCTAAAATCAATAAAGACTAACTGAACATCAGCATTTGTTATTGGACAACAGTAACAGTAATTAACAGTAATGCAATTAAATATGCAAATGTACAAAACATGGATCTTATGGTGATTGAATTAAAACAACACAAATGCGAAAGACATTTTTTGTTATTTTATTTATAGATATATCTTTATATCAATAGAATCAAACAGAAACAAGCATCCAAATGAATAAACAAGATGTACAAATGACAATACCATCCATCTTCAATATGAGCTAATCTGGCTTTACAAGTTCAAAATGAAGTAGGAAGAAGTGTAAACTTATTTAATCCTACCGCTTAGCATTTTTGACATTAAATTAATTTCAAGTCAAACTGTATTTTTCTCCTACTTTAACATCAATGTCAAAAGATCCATACACCCAAATGTCTATAGTTACAATTTTATACAGCAGTTATAGCACATCCATCAATCAATGAAACTCCATAAACACACAAATCCTCATTGTCATGGCTATGTGAATACATAAACTAAAATCTAGATACAAATAATACAGTAATGTTCAGGGTATTGAAGAGTGCACAGCTGTTCCTGAGCAGTTGGTCTAAAAAAGGGACTATTTAAGAACGACCTACACATCTTATGTTTGCAATTTAATGTAAAACCACATGTTGTGCTTGATACTGTCGACGCCGAGCAGATACCCTCATGGACGCCTCCTCCGTCCCACCAAAACAATCACCGATGGCTCAGTACTCCCTCACCAGTCAATCGAGGCCTAACGTGAAGTGCGAGGAGCTCATTTGCAGTTTGGTAGATATGTGAGGAATTTTTACCCACAGCCATGAATACACAGAAGTAGCAGTTGTTGAATTGTGTGTGTACTCTATTTTCTATGTAAACCAGCAGTTTGTATTTTCTTTTAAATTTAGAAAACTGATAGAAATTGTTTTAATCAATCTGCAGATTTCTTAGGGTTGCAGTTGTGAAAATATACTCTGATAGGTGAAAAAATAACCAGATTTTACAAATTATAGTATGAGCTGGAGACAATTCAACAGGAAGTATAAACAATAGTTGTCGTGAGAGCAATGATTGTGTCCTGCTATGTTGGTTCATAGAGTCCAAAAACTGCCGGCTGAAGTGGACTGACAATTGTATAGAGGTGATAAAATAATTAAAATTAACTTCATCCACAGTGATGTCTGACGACAGCAGCTCAATATATATCAAGAAGCTTCTCCAGGAAATTATATTATTGTTTGAATGGGAGAGAGTGGCATGACTTCAGCCGGCAACACTCCAAATCAGCAGCCAGAGGCAGATGCTCTGGGTTCTTATATAACCCGAACAAAGATGACAGAATAAATAATGAAAAATGTTGGGAAGGCCATACTGCATCAATCTGAGGCGTTTCAATTAGTGTGAGGGTGATTTAATGAACCAAAGCTTTTCATGCAGCATAAAACAGCCGCGGACAACAGATACTGTAAGATACACTTATGCTAATTTATAGTTCAATGCGCTCACCTTTACTGAAATCCCGGCGACAGCAACTGACTGGGGGTGATTGATTAAAATCTTTTTACATTTTCCACAACCTTTTCATATTGCTGTGTATAAGCGCTGAGTATTTAATTTGGCCTCCCTAAATCACCAAAGTAGCAGCAGCAGACAACATTACACCAGGAAAACCGATGCTTTTATGCCATCAGTCTATATTCTCTGTGCCCAGTTTCACTCACATTAGGGTCCTTCTTGCACAACTTGCTGACATTAGTTCTTTCTCTGATAAAAAAAAAAAAAAAACATTGACGCCAATGCCACTTGTTTGAAATAATAATAAAAAAAAAAACCAATAAGGCAAGTCAAAATATTTTCTAAATTCAATGTGATATTAGAAAATGTTTTATCATTCAACACATCACTTCTTTCATTTTTTTCAAAGCTTGTGGCAATGACCCCGATCGTCTACTGGCAGAAATGACATTCTTGTTTTTAGACATGTATCAAGATTTCAGATCAAGTAACATTTACTTGCTTCATGAACAGATAGTTTCACGAGTTTTAAAGGGGTCATATAATACAGCTATAATACAGTCATTCCAGGTATGGGGATTATTATTACTATTGGAAAACCATTAGAAAATGAATTTTGCATAATATGACCCTTTTAAGAAATTCTCTTCTCAAATTTACTGTTTAGATATTATATTTTGAACTAACCTTCTTTGCCGTAAATACACCACCACCAACATTTTGTTGAGCTGCACAGTCCAGCAGAAACGCTTGTTGAAGTCTCCCCCAGCATCCTCCAAACTCTTTTTTTTCCGGTTCTCATCTTGAAGACTACAACTCACCTCCATTCAGTTAGAACACACCAAAGCCTTAGAAGATGCCAGCAACAACTCCATCCATGCAGGCAGACTTAGCATTGGTTCGACCAGCAGAAATACAAGCTATAACATTTTCAGACAACCAAAGCCTGAGAGACCTGCATCTCCAACTTAACATGTGAGACATATTTAGGGACATGAGACTGAATCAGTTGCTGGAGTGTCTCTTTACAAGCACAACTTCATCTGCCACCTCAGCCTTTCAGAATCTCCACACGAAGAACTTCGGCTGTCGTGTCTTTGTGTGCAGTGCTGGTCAGTGTGAAAATGGCTGCGACAAGGACCACTTGAGTATCATGCATTGAACATGGCTGTTTAAGTGGAGTTCAGCCTTTGTGCTAACGCCACGCTAAAGAGTGTGTCAACCTCCTGAACCACATCTACCTTAACAATGTAAACCTCATGGTGCTTTCAACCTTCATGTTAATATTGTTTTTACATCTTGATTGTGCAGCATTTTCTTGGATATTGATCCCAACATGCCATTTCTTATCAAACCCAATGTATATTTTTGATCAACATATTTTAATATTTTTGTCACAAAAAAATATTTCATGTTGAATTGTGTGATTCTGTA
>OMNM01042515.1:0-11726 GCA_900302745.1 Parablennius parvicornis
AGAAGATCCACATGACACTTCATTTCCATGAGGGGAGTTAAAGGACATCATTTAGCCCCCAATTCCACCCTCGGCCGTACCAGAACAACACGTCACCAATGACCCCGGAGGGCGTCACTCACACACACTGACCCCGCAGTCAGCTGCCGGTAAAAAGCAAATGGGAAGCGCTTGATGACCACCATTATGTTTAGAGCATTCACCGGGTGAATTAGCTGAAGTCTAATAGTTCCGCTGCAGATCTGGTGAGCAATGAATGCATGAGCGTAGAGGTGAATGCAGGAAAACCGACATGAATGACACATGAGAGCTGCGATTACAGCCCATAGGACAGAGGCGGGGTGTCAGTTGTCTTCCTACTCAGAAACTCTCGCAGGTCAAAATATTAGGCACGACGGCAGCGTCATGAACTCTGCATTTACAGTGAAAATAATGTGAAACATTGCTGGAAATCACCACATGTGGTGGTTAGCACTTCCACCTCACAGCCAGCATAAGCCGGTTTAATGCATGGCTCGAAGATATTGAAGATGAATAAATGGATAGTTTTCGCCAGTGTTGAGGTGTTTCTGTTTTGTCCTTCTTATATATGTGAATTAGGTTGTGAAAATATCAGACCATTGCTTTAAAGTCGTGGTGATTGGCCGTGACAGGTAAATTAAAATGTAGTTCATTATTAAATTCAATAGTAAAATTTTTAAGTTTGAAATTACTTTTTTTAAGTTATTAAAAATACTGATAATGAGAAAGGTTTTTTTTTTTTATTTCTGATCTATGGTCAGCCAGTTCTTTTCCTTGAAGTTGGTTTCTCATTGGACGGTGTGCCTTCAACTACACCTTGCTTATGAGTGTGGAACAGACTTTAACACGTTGGCCAGCGAATGTATTTCAATTATTTACACTCCAAAAGCTGCTTTCTGAAAGTTTCCACTGCTCAAATATTTTCACACTGGCATGTTGCTATACTGCTAAAAGTACAGCTGAAGAGGCAGCCGGGATGAAGTTTGATACCTCCGGGTTAAACTACGAGAAGCAGTGGTCATCAAAACACACTGGATGCCACGACACACAACAGGAAGCACATGTAAAACCTAACGAGGACACTGTAGTGACACCCATCCTTACCTAAACCTTTAGTGCCATTGACAAGCAATAGAAAGAACAATATGCCGTAAATAGTCAAAGCCAGAATCGTCTTTACATTTTAACCCTTCGTGGTAAGTGTTTCACATTTACAGCAGACTGGTAACCTCTGACCAGGGTCAAACTTCAGGACTCAGATTGAATCTGAACCTGAATAAGCTGTGAAATGTCAGATTAGCGACAGATAATTTGAAAATATTTTTTCAATAAGTAGATTTTTTTTTGTCTCCATAAGACACCAGACAGAAATGAATAAACTCCATGAACCAGGACCCTGAACGTTAAGGGATTTTTAATTTTTTTTGCGTACCTGCCTGCTGCTCCTCCATCAGTAGAGTCCTGGCTGCCGGTCTCACTGGGCGTGCTCACTGATTTGGACGGGGACACGGGGGTCGGCACTAAATCGTGAAAACAACAAACATCGAGTATTAAAACCCGCTACAAGAACTAGGAAAAAAAATCAACACAAAAAAAACTATTGATCAGCAAAGAAATCAAATCATTCATGTGTTGCTTATTTGTTCTCATTTTTGAGTTGGAAGAAGGATTATAAATATCTAAAGCTAATAATAGGAAGAGCAGTGACCCAGATTTTGGGATGTTGAGGGTGTTATTACAGTTTCAGACCACTAGAGAACAGCGGTAATCCAAATGCTTGCAGGAGGTGAGAGACACTCCAGGGATTCAACTCTGATATTTTAGATTTAGGCTGACTCAAAGAGCTGGAAAAAATGTGTTTTTCACCAAAGCATGTAGGCCAGTGACTTCACCCAGGGTACATAAATATCCCGTCTTCATGCGCCGCTATGATGTGGGCCGTATGGGGCAAAGCACATCTTTTAGCCTATCTGACATTTATATATATGTTGTAATTACCTAATAAGTTACTGTTTCTATTGCAGCTTCTTGAGTGGAAACCTTTCACATCACAACCAGAAGACGATATCTACAGATTATTAAGATTATATGCAAGAAGAATACGAACCTAAAGGAGGCTCCGGTGAAATGCCAATACTCTGCAGCAGGGCTTCAGTCTCCCTGCGCTTGCGATCTAAGTCTGAATCTTCTGGTGTGGCCTCCGTCTTCTGCTGGATCTCTGCCTGCTCAGGACACATAGAGAAACACCTGCTTACTCATCACAGCAACAATAAAAAAAAAAAAAAAAAGAGTCTCAATACTTATGTGGAACAAGCTGAATGAAAAATCAAAACGTGTACATTTTAGATCCAAAATTTCAACACCAACCTTCTGCACAAACACAGATGTTTGCAAGCATGGACACACGCACATGGACACACACAGCCTGGGCCAGTTTACGGACTCGGGTGTGATTCGGTGCCAGTCGGGTGATTTGTACTCACTTTTTTCCTTACCTCTTTCTTCTTCCTCTCCTCCTCCTTTCTTTTTTTTTCCTCCCTGATCTGGGCGAGGCGCTGCTTCTTGCGCTCAAGCTCGGCTTTTAGGTCGCTTTTGTCCGACATTGTCTCTCTGTGGGGCTTAAGTGACACGACACAGGGATGAAATACGTCTGGCACTGGGACAAGACGCTATGGTTTCATTAGATCAGGATACAAAAGAGAAAAGTATTGATTTATGCTCCAAGCTTGACCCAGGGTGGCAGTGATGACTCTGGACTTTGATATTTGATATTTTAAATGATTATATAGAGAGGATTTATGTAGATGAATCCAGTTCCTGTATTCAGTGTTTATTTGTTTGTTTTTATCTTTGCATCAAACTCCGTGACCTACATGTTTGATACATCCCCGAGCTGCAATATATACCAATTCAAACACACAGGTCATTGATCATGTAGGTGGAAATATGTGACACACTGAAGAAACTGCACTGTTCTCAGGCTCTCGGTGCAAAAACCATGTGAGAAATCAGGTAAACTAAAATAAGAGAAAAGAAACAGATTAAAAAGTATGATTAGATAAAGTGCGCGCACACACACACACACAAACACACACACACACACATACACACACACAGAATACCTGTGCACCAGGATTTCAATAGCAGCCATACAAATATTGCACAGTGCATGGCACATTAGCACATTGCAATCCTGTAATTCAATGATAAGGCTTGCAAACCGTTCCCAAGCTAAAATACTAGCATTACAGTGTCATTATGAAGGTAAATTAACTAAAATATGCAACACTGTGAATATATGGGATCACACATACAAAGAAAGGATCAATAGCATATGCATAAGGACTGAAAGGCCATTTAAAAGTCAGGATGAGAGCAAATGTTAGCAGGAAATTATAGCCTTTGCAGCTAGCTAATTCCAAGCATGGCAGCGTTTTTTGCTGAGATGCGTTCATCGCCCAGTCACACATTCTGAAAAATCTCAAAACTCGTACAGATTAGGTTAAATAAATAGACGGGATCAACAACAAAACGTGGTAGTTTGTTTCCTGTCGTACCTTCTCCACTGAAAATGATGTGTCACCCGGCAAAGATGCTGTCTCACGGCTGCACCTCGGTTAAAAAAAAAATCTAAAATATTCACCACATCCTCCAACGCTTTGTGAATGAAACCGTCTGCAGACCTCTGAGCGACCACCGGAGAGGACGATCACACCCACCAGCGGGGCAAACGTGGCATTTCTGCACAACCAAAAGGCACATAAGACAGGTGCACAGCACGCCGATACATCGCGAGGAAGAGGCGAGATGATGCTGAGGAGAAGAGGAAATCCCACCTCCACCAACACGTACAGGAGCCGACAGTAACTACCCCACCTGGTGGCCACAGGGAGAAGTGCGTCGGCGTGGAGGAAAAATATTAACATGTTTACAGTTGATATATTGTGACGTGCTTCACAAATAATAACAGCATCTATTCAGATAATGCAGTTTTTTCTATAGACTGGATTATATAAATAATATATACAGATGGAAAATGGATCAATAAATAGATTTTTAAAATCCTACTCCTCAATCTTCGATGCTAAGCTGTGGCTCCCCTCATCAGTGTCTGATTTGCAAAATTATTCAAGCGAAGCCAAACTCAGGTGAGTGTGCAAAAATAAAAAGTTATGCTAAAAAGTGTTTAATTGTATGCTTATTTTAACGTGCAGATACATTTGAGCCACAGTCTAGTATTTTGTGGCTCAAAATTCAAGTGATGTGGTTTCTAAGAGTGGTCCTGGATCATATTTTCAAAGTCTCGGTCTTGACTCTGTCTCAGATCAGGTGGTCTTGACTACAACACTACTAAATTCCCTCCAGGTATGAATGCTAGCATGTGTATTGTCTCTCTATCTCTCGCTCTCTCTCTGTTGTAAAAGGTGTACCCTGTCTCTCCCCATAGTCTCCTGGGATTGGTTTTAGGCCCTGGTGACCCAGAAGTCAATAAAGTGGGATAGAAAATGAAAACATCATTATGATGACTGACTCCTGCAACCTCCTGTCACCTGTTGTGCCCTTTGCCTCCCTCTGTTTTATGTTTGACATTGACCAGTGCCCTTGCAGACACTCCACATGGTTCAAATACATTTTCCTGAATGACCTTGAACATATGTATACCAGGGAATTTAGATAACATGATAAGTCTTCAGGTCCAAAGCTGAAATGCATGGTAATTTTTTTTCTCAGAAACCAATATCTTGGGACCACTAATAGACATAATCATGGACCAACTGTATAGGCAATCTGTTGGGGGTGTATAATGGATGTAGTTACCTTCGCCAACCAACCTTACGGGAAAGTTATGTTTTTGTCCACGTGTGTTTATTTATTTAGTGTTTTGTACATATGTATTTTATCACCTTTTCCACTCTCAGCCAATCGCATGACAACTCATTCTAGTAAGTAACACAAAAAGATAACAGTACAACAGTGCATCATCATTAAACCTTAACATTGCAAGATGGCGTTGTTGAAAGTATGAGCTCGTCCAAGTGCCTGTTCTAGTTTGGAAATGTGCACAAGTGGGAAATATTTAACAGCAATTATCATCATCATCATCATCATCATCATCATCATCATCATCATCATCATCATCATCGTCATCGTCATCATCATCATTATTATTATTATTTGAATTTTAAACACACAAACCTCAGTTTCTTATCAGATTTCATGTTATTACACGAGTAAATATACAGTTTGCATATCTGGCCGGTAGGAGGCGTTCTACGAAAACCTTACAAAGCTCGACCTCAGTGTTGTGATTGACTCCGCCCAAGTCAGGAAGTCTTGGTGCTGATTAGCTTATTTTTCGATCAATCTTTTGTGATCTCCGCCCAAAGCTTCATATTCTCATCGCTGATTGGTCTACCTCCAGTGTCAGTCTCTCACGCTTTCCGCCCCACAACAACAGTCGTCTCTCAGTGTTGAAGTTGGCTTTGGATGATACCAAACAGCTTGAAAACATGGGAGGAAACTGCCGGAGGACAATAACGCTGAGGAGCTCCTAACCCTCTTCCTGTGAGATGCTCTGAGGAGGTTTATGTACGACAACAAGCGTCAGTCCTGCCTGATAAACGACGGCAATCTGGATCGTGTTGTACAGCAGAAAAGGACAGTTTGTCCCTGATTCGCTGACCGCTGAGGGTCCACAGAGGGGCAACATGAAGTTCGCTCAGTTTCTGCTCAAAAACGGCTCTGCGGCGGGCATCCCGAAGCTGGTGGAGAGGTTTTCCAAGTTTTCCCCTTCTCCACTTTCTATGAAGCAGTTCATCGACTTCGGTGAGTGTTATGATGTTGCAGCGGCCTGGTGGCAACGTGATCTACTAGGGAACAATCTGTTGCTTCAGGTCGAGCCCATTGCACAAGTCACGTTCGTCTCTTTGTGTGTGGTGACTGCTGATTCTGCAGCTCAGGCTGCGGATCACTGACAGACAGCTGTAACCTGCTGACATTTAAGATCTCAGGTTCACTCAGAGGCTCCTCCTGAAGGACAAGGCGCCCGATGAATCAATGAAAAGCTTGAGAAACTTTGCAGATGTGTGAGTTCAGGTCACGGCTCGGTAATTTTTCTCCTAATGGTGTCCCTCATGTGACTCCAGGCTCGGCCAATGCATGTGAGAAGACCTCCTTTGTATTCCTGCGACAGGAGCTTCCTGTCCGACTGGCAAACATCATGAAGGAGATTGATTTCCTCCCGGACAAGCTCCTCGGCACTCCATCCTTAAAGCTCCTCACCAGCTGGTAGGATGGCAGAAACAACAGAACACCTCCCAGCGTGCAGCCACAGGAGTGTCAACCTCAGATTAAAACCTAGTGACACGACAAACCCTGTTTAATCCCTGTTGGGCCAAACACGACTCTTTTCTTTCTTTGGTTTCATGTTTGAAACCTTTTCAAATATAAGTACAACCTTGTCCTCTTATATTAGTTCATTCATTCATTCATTCATTCAAATTACTCAGCAAAAATGCAAGTGCAATAAATAAATTATCATTTTCTAATTAAATGCATCCAAAAACTGAAATACATAGGCAGAATTATTCTCATCGGGCTTCCGTTGAAACAAAACTACTTATATTGAAATGAAAATGTTATATTATATTTGTGATCTTTTAATGGGACGATTTCATTTGGTGGTGTTTAGCAGGACGGATTCACCTTGAATGGATGTTTCAAGCACAATTTCAACATGAGAACAAGAGTAACAATTGGGATTAAACCGGCTTTCCGGCTTTCCTTTCTAGTTGCACAAACCTCTTCTATTTGTAGGCAAACATTACTATGCATGGAGTATTTCCAGCTTTTTTTTTTCTTAGTTGTGTCACTGCCTGCTAAATAATGAATCAAGTCCTCTCCGGTTGTCCTCTGTGCACTGTTGTGCTCGACAGCTTTGACATGCTTTATAACCTTTGCCTGAACTCATCGCCACTGTGCGTCACAGTCCCTGCTTCGCACTGAGATAATATCCTTACATCGTGAAGCATTGTGGCGTGCGTATAATGCTTTAAACGTGTGCTTACCTGGATATATGCATGTGTGAATATACAGTATATCACCCTACCAGCATATGTCAACCTGTGTGCATATGCTCATTTCAAGGTACATTGCATACTCATTGTACAGTATATATCTACCTCTCATGCTTACATAATGTTGCACACAGGGGTGTTCATTTAGGGGTTTTTTTTAGTTTTTTTTTTATCGTAAGTTGAAAAGCTGTAATGCTTTTTCTCTCTTGTGCTGATCTGTTATTAGACAAGATTTAAGCTGCCGAATGCTGGGGTCCACCCTCTTCTACTGTATACATAACACAATAAGCATTACAGATACACACTGGTCTTATAGGAGCTCAGTTTGCATGACTGAAGATCTCAGCTGGGTTTTTTTCCCCCTTTGGATCCAAAACAGCAACTCTCGTGTCTGAGTAAATCTAAGACTTTGAGTTTGTTTTTCCACCCCAGCATCATGTTAAATCCCACAGGTTGATTTTTTTCTGCTGCAGACTTTACACTCATGTGTTGATAATGCTCTACACACAAGAGGCATAACGACATGCTTAAAATACAAGTCCTCACCCCCCACAACTTGCTTTTTCCCTTCTTCTTCACAGGAGTCACCTCAGAGGCTATATTTTCCCACATGCACGTTCTGCTCGCCCTGCTCCTTAGACATTGTTGATGAAGAACCAGTGGTCACACCCTGATTTTAAATAGTCTATTTAAGGAGGTGAACCTCTTGGTGCGGGCTCGTCCAACTCTGAGGGCTGAAGGTCATTTGAGGGGCAAACTCAGTGCGTTGTATTGGTAGCCACATTGCAAGTCACCTTTCACCCAGTTTCTCCTAAAGCGTGACACAGTGAGCTCAGTCTTCTTCATCCACAGGCCTGGTTGACACGTCTTTAAAGCATCCTACAGTTTTTGTTGACTGAGAGAAACGTGTTATCTCAACAGACTGTCTGAATAAACAGTTGTTATGCTGCAAGTTTAATAAAAAACTCTGAGTTTGACACTGAGAAATACTGGTTGTGCTTTCACATAAAGTCATACATGTCATCACCATGTACATGCTTTTCTTTTAAAATGCACAATACATATTTATTTTTATGTAGGGTATACAAGCCTAGGTTTTAATGTGTGTCTTTTTGTTTCCATCAGGTATTCACAGAGCTTGCTGGAGCTGGTAGACTTTTTAGAAAAGGACCCTGGTGAACGGGAAGTCCTCACAAGGTAGGTTATTCACCGACATGTCCTACGATATCCTGTACAATAAGCACGAGTTAAGAATGTGTCAGTTTATCATGCTGCTAGTCCACTAATCCAAAGCATGTGTGTTGATGTGTTAACTGTTACGCTGCGCACTTCAGCTCACTTCAAAGTTTGGTTGCATTCAATCTTGTCGATGTCTGAAAAACCAGTGCTGACTGTGGAAAAATTCTCAAGTTACGTCATCCATGTTTGCATAACTTGCTGGAAAGCCACCAAATGTTACTGTCGGACTGAAAGTTGTAAGATTAATCATTTTAACGTCAAAAGCTCAAACATACATGTGGATCACATGACCTGCTGTGGAAACTTCTAAAACGGGAAACCGCTAATAAGCATTATCTGTCTTATCTTGTTTATTCAGCTCATCCCTTTGTCCGGTTGGTTTGACTTTCTGTCAGCTACTATATGGGAGACGTTGCTGGAGTTAGTTGCAGCTTTTTCAAACTTTCTAATTGACTATCAGTTTTATAGATACTGTACCACCTGTCATTGGACTACTGACAACTACTCTTGGATGTGTTCAGGGCTATAAATTAAATGAATAAGTGCTTCACTCGCTGTTCATATTTCAATATACTTTGTCCACCTACGTGTACTTTCTACTCTATGGCCAATTTAGACTCACCATAACAAGCCAGACAACACGAATGAATCCCACACACAACATGCAGACTACATAGAAAGAAATAGAATTAAATACGGATCTTCTTGCTATTATATGACTGTACTAACCACCAAATTATTAATATCATGAAACAACTTTCACCATAGAGGACCCCCTGTGAGATGCTTTAGCTGTGTTTAGCATATGTGGTGTGTTCTCAGTTTGTAACTGGAGGCTCTCGAGTTCAATACTGATGTGTGACCTCTGCGGGTCTCTGGTTAAGGCTTTTAACCCCTCGACTGCTCAGGTTGCTCCAGCAAAGGCATCCAGGGTTAAAGCTCCCAAATCAATCACATAGTCTACTGTGCAAACCCCAAAGGCAAGCAGCTGAAATGTGCTTTGTCATAATGCATGTGTTTAGTTTACCATATTGAACAGAGTGTGATCTTAATGCCATTATGCGCAATATCCCCTGAAGCATGGCGGCCTGGGCTATATGGCGATTATATACTATAGTGTAATATGAGATATGGGTTTCGTACTTTAGCACGGTTTATTCCTGGTTTTAAAAGCAGCCGCTGTTGAAAGCCTCACATCAAAGATTTTGTTATTGTTTCTTCTCTCCACGTGTTTGTGTTCAGCTTCACGCAGACGCTGGTGAATGTGCGCAACCGGCACAACAATGTGGTGCCCACCATGGCTCAGGGAGTGGTGGAGTACAAGGACGCTTTCGGCGTGGACCCTGTCACCAACCAGAACGTGCAGTACTTCCTGGACCGCTTCTACATGAGCCGCATTTCCACACGCATGCTCATGAACCAGCACAGTCAGTATAGCACTCTGTGATTAACTGTGAGTTAATCAACAATGGTTCCTAATACTCACAGCTCATGTCAGTAAACAATAAAAAAAGAGAGAGCCTGTGGAGTTCACTCTCAAAGCAGCAAAGGCTTTGTTCACTTTCAGTAGAAAACTGTTTGACACAAACTGTTTGTTTGTGCCTCGTAGCATTAATCTTCGATGGCAGCGTGAATCCAGCTCATCCCAAGCACATCGGCAGTATTGACCCCACCTGTGATGTTGTGGAAGTGGTAAAAGGTAGCGAGTGTACTTCCCTTATGTAAACAAACACACATCCACACAACTAGGTTGACTTCCTGTACAGTATAGAAGAGCAGACAATCATACGTGTGTGTTGCACATGTACACACACAGTTATCTATTTTATACTATTGTTTGTTTCTACAGATTAATGACTGACTTTTCATTATGTAATCGTATTGAGGCAATATATTTAGTGTAAAGTAAGCAACGTTATCACTTATCACAATGTTTATGGTTGTAACCGACTCACCTTTGAATGTCACGCAAATTGCTTCACTGTGAGAACAGAAAATATTTATGTGTCCTAGTGATGAATTGCATATAGGGATTTGTATTGTGGTTTCATTACTGCTAAAAACAACTGCTTGATGTTTTGTTTCACCTTGCAGACGCTTACGAAACATCCAAAATGCTGTGTGAGCAGTATTACCTCACCTCCCCTGACATGGAGATCACAGAAGTTAACTGTAAGTCTTTAAAATAACACGTGTTGAGTCAAGTTGTTTCTTCTGGCTATATTTTGTAGTGTAAACGTACCCCCACAGGAGGTTTTTTTACTCTGAAATCAAAGCAGACTGTCAGCATTAAGCTTTCTTTAGATTGTCTCACTGCTAACCTATACGCTCGTTGTCGAGGTGTGTGATTGTGACGCACAGCTTTGCCATATCATTCCATGAAATGTTTCACAGCCAAAAGCCCCGACCAGCCTCTTCACATTGTTTACGTGCCGTCCCATCTATACCACATGCTGTTTGAGCTCTTCAAGGTAAAGCATCCAACAAAACTACTGATAAAGAGCCAGAGAGTTCCTCTGTGTGTCGTCTCACTCACTTTGTGATTAACTCTGTCTGTCAGAACGCCATGAGAGCGACGGTGGAGACCCACGAGACAAGCCCGACGCTGCCTCCGATCAAAGTTCGTGTTGCTCTGGGTGCCGAGGACCTCACTATCAAGGTAGATGGGGGAAGTTTCAACAAATCAATAAAGGAAGGACTGCGCTCACTGCCACCGGAGTTTCCTATACGTTATAGAATATATGCTCTCTAATGCCTTGATAAATAAGGGTGGGATTGTTTACATCCAACAAGTGGACTCTCTTGATGTCTTTTCTTTATTTGTAGATGTCTGACAGAGGAGGAGGAGTTCCTCTAAGGAAGATCGAGCGTCTTTTCAGCTACATGTACTCCACAGCTCCCAGCCCTGTCCACGTGGACAACTCTCGTAACGCACCTCTGGTAGGAATCGAGCCGTCACCTTTGCTCTCAGACATTTTGTTCCAAAATCTTTTGTGCCTTGTGCTATCTCTTGTAAGTTGTAAGCTTTAGTTTTCAAACAGAGATTAAAAATGAATTTCAGATGCAAAGCATGTAAGCTAAGTTAAGTAAGTTGTGCATTAAGAAGGCATATTGAGTCACCACTCCTCAGTTTCAGTAGTTTTCTAGTAGTTGTTGTCAAATTCCTCAATGCTGGTGAAGTTCTTGCTCTTAATCAGCTGCTGCTGCTGTTTCTTCCTCTCTTGGACTGAATGTAGGACTAAAGGTGGAGACTCACTGCGCCGTCTTGTGGCGTAAAATGGCATTTTAAGACAAATGGTTCTGTCTAGAGCTGGCCAGCTTGGCTACATTTTTAAGGTTGTTAATCTTTTTTTTTTTTTTTTTTTTTTTTTTTTAAACTTTAAAAAATTT
>OMNM01042524.1:19729-31256 GCA_900302745.1 Parablennius parvicornis
CCCCCGAACCCGAGGAGGAGAAGTTCGTCTCCTCCTGTTTCCCGACCACAGACGGGAACAAGACAAACGAACTTGAATTTAACCATTAAAAACTGTCCACACAGAAGCAAACCACTAATTTGACATTGAATGTGCACTGCAGACTCTGGACTACTTTGTTGTCTCAATGCAATCTTCCCTCCTGCAATCCATCTCCCTCTTCTCTCAGGATCAGCAAGGAAACAATAACATCACAGATATGGACAGTTTTCCTGCCTGTCGGTGAAGCTCACAGCTACATAAGAGACGCCCATCTTCTCTGATGTCTGATAAAAATTTGCCTGAAGTGTGATTGTTTATCGGGTTGTTTACAGTCGGGGGATGTTCAAAATGGCGGACCCATTAGTACCACTGGACCTCTGATGTCATGTGGAAAAGATCAATAGTTATAAATACACAACTTACTCACAACACAAAAAGCAATATACTTTTTAATAATAATCAAAGACGGTAAACAAAGTAAAAAAAAATACGCAGAATTTCTTCCCTCAGAGCCATTTGTTTCTTACTCTCACTTCAATTAAGTATTTTTAAAGAAGTGCTATAATTTTGGATAAAAACCGAGTGGTTTTACCAACTCTATTATAATAACTATTTTTCTAAGTTGATGCTAAGCTAAAGCTAACGCTAATGCGAAATAATGCCTTTGGTGAATATTTTTGAGTGTTTTCAGTGTCTTTCGGAAATACGAAACAAAATGAGCAATATTTAATCTGAATGCGACCATTCTAAACGTTCTTTCCATCCCCAAGCTTCTAGAGAACTTATTTCCGACTGTGCCTCACATCACCCCTCAGCTGAACACTGAACTAAAACCAACAGTTTTTTTTCTTTATTCCCCTTTATTATTTTTTTCTCTGTTCCAGTGCACGAGTGTGCTCGGAGGCCCGCGGGCTCCGACACAAACAGAGCGATAAACAGAAAACAACCCCGCCAACAAGCCTCTCGATGCAAACAGTCATCTAGCCAAACATCTATGGGGCGACTGGAATCAAAGCCGCCACGCCGGCGTTTTTTTTTTATCTCTGTGCGGCAGAACCCGGTAAACAGCTGCTTCCCGGGGCGGCGTCACACTGCGGGATGTGTCGGTATCAGCACGGCCTCAATAATCAGACAGCACACAGATGACAGAACACTCCAGATTCTCCCGAGGCGCTTTGGACTATTACACACACGCTCGCGGCTCTTGGATATGTCTTTTTTTTTTTTTTTAAACGGTGCTTTTAATTTTTTTTTCCGGTCTGCTCCCTACATATACATGGATTAATGTCGCCAGAGGATGATCCAGCCCGGGAGATTATTTTCCAACCTTTCACCCCTTAACGGGAAATCTGCCACACGGCAACGGGCAGGAGCTCGGGATCTCGTCTCGCCTCGGAGGCGGTCTGAGCCTCAGCTTGACCTTGGCCGGGAGCGAGTCTGAGTCATTAACATGGAGAAAATCTTCCGTCTGTAAACATTACACAACCTGGCGCCGCTTCTCAAATGATTGCATCACGACTGGGCGCCGCGCCAAAGATATTTACAGGCTTACACACGCACACACTTTTTTTTTTTTTTTTTTTGATAGGAGGATTTATCATTAGTAGTCATGGCAACGTTCAGACAGTTATATAAAAGAAAGATCGTCTCATGATGCAGGGACAAACTGGAATCCATCCATTTATCATCAAATTGTGGAGGAAAGTCAGAGTACATGGAGTGAGCACACATGCATACGGAGGGAGAACATGCAAACTTCACTCAGAAAAACCTCCAACTGGGGAAGTTGTTGAAACAGTTCTAACTACTACACCGTCAATTTGCTACTGCGCCTTTATCACAACTTTTCACTGTAGGTATGATGACTAATATAGTAAATAATCCGTCCATCTCATGCTGGAGAGCACATGATACTTTATTAGCCTAAGCTCCCCCGAGGACCCGTGGAAAGCGGAAACCAAATACTTTTATAATGTTTTGGGGTTCTGTTGCACTCGGAGCCACTGAAAATGTACGTTTTTGAAAAACTCAGTCTCCGTAGAAATGGGAGAAAAGTTAGATTATATTAGATTCGATGAGACTTTAAGAATCCCACATGGGGAAATTCCATCATCACAGCACCTCAACATTGCACAATTAGTTAAACATAGTTGGGATAGTGGCTCTCACGAGAATAGACGTTGTAGCTATATACTGTGTTTATATAAATATATACTGTATATATATAGACTACACATGGAAGTACAGGAGACCCAAATGAGGGAAAAGTACCTACAATAGCAGAAATATTTACAGTATTCAGTGTTTAGCAGTGGTAAAACGCCAACTTTTCTGAAATGCTGCTACTGCGCATGTCTACCAGTTGTACTAAAGAGCATTTCTGCAAATGGGCGAGTCGATGGACAATAAGAACAACGTTTTCCTCCAGAGTGTCATGACTCCCAGTCCATAGTCTGTCCATACAAATCCCCATGTGCTCCCATTGTTGATGTTCATAGTGTATTGTTGTCTGTGCGCTTGTGTGTGATTTAATGACTGAAAACAACCAACAGCACCAACTTTTATTGTCGCGTAAATGGGGGCCTCAGTAGGTTGGAAGATATATATTCATAAAGGAAATGCACTAAAATAAAGGCTCTTTTATCTGTGACACTTGAGCGTCTATTTACTAGATCAGGTTCCACATGCGTGTGCGCTAGCAAGCTTTTACATGCACAGATCTTGAGTTTATCAGGCTCATTGTGTGTGTGTGTGTGTGTGTGTGTGTGTGTGTGTGTGTTCAAATCTCATCCATCAGCCCTGTGAGAAAACTTTGAAACTTTGAAACATCCACTACCTGACTTCTTCTCTTTGGATTAAACTATATAATAAGTACAAATGTGTCACTACATCACTATTGACGTCTAAACTTTGGGTTCAAACTATTCTTACATCCTTGAATTTGGTTTTATCCATGTCTTTAATGGCGAATCAGCTCTTATAAAAAGTTTTTTGAATACCAAGAGTGTTCCATTAATATCGATACCAATTAATATCAGCACCAAGCACTGCACTGTGTTACATTGAGATAAAGCAAAAGTACGAGATCCTCACAATAATGTACTTCAGCATCATGAAAAAAAAAATACAATTCTATTGTTCTATGATTCATTTTTATCTCAATGTTATGAAGCCAATTCTGTGTTTTATCTCTGCGTGAAAGATTTATTCAGCCAATAAATGATGAGTGTAAATTACCAGGCCTTCAGCAGCCCATAAATACGAGTCAGTGGGTCAGACGCTGCAATAACGTTCTGATTAATGTTTAAATGGCTGAGAATGGATATTGCTCCTGAAGGATGGTTTCAAATATCGGCCTCGTTAATGCAGAGATAAGCGGCGCGGTGGGTGGGAAGCATTGAATAAAAGAAGGGACAGGTTGTGCTGCTCTTGTCCTGGAGCAGCGGTGGCTTCAGATAACCTTTGTGTTGCTGCGCGTGAAGCCGCCGAGGTCCCCCGGGTGCCAGCTTCTGACATTATCAAACAGATACCGGTCTTTCCTTAGTGTTCCTCCTGGATTAATGGCTTGTTGTGTATCGCCGTCTCCCCGTTATTAAAAACTCCACCGGAGCAGAGAGCGTGCCCGCTGCGGCAGGTACAAATTCATTAGCTGCATTTTAACATGGCGTCGCCGTCCCTGGTCACACAGGTGAGCTTTGATCGGCGACGTCTGTGTCACAGCACAATTAATGCAAATTAAGCGTCGCACAACATCAGCTCGCTTTCAGGGCTGCCGGCGGAAACTGACAGAATATCCATTTTTAATTTACCTGTAGGAAATCAAGTTGCACGCCAACAATATTAATCCAACTACAAACACCTGGGGAACCATATTGTCTCGTGTCATTATTGTCAAATATATGTGTTGCTGCCGAGTGTTCAAATTAAAGTAATGAGATGAAGGTAAGAGTCAACAGCTGGAGAAATAATAAAAAAAAAAAAAAAATCACACATTTTTCACATTTTCTTTCATTCATTTCCTGATTGCTGTATCACCTTTGATATCATGACTCCCTGTTTTACAAGGCTCATATCTGGAAAAACATGTTCTACAGAGCAGATCTTTGTTTTTACTGAAATTATTTTAAAACACAGCATTAACTGTTTTCAGCGCTGTTTTACATATCATAACAGAACACTCTCAAGCTTAGCAGTGGCAAACCTCTCGGATTTTTTCTGGTTACAAATATATTTATAGACAACACGAATATTGAAATGGTGGCCTGCAGGCAAGAAATTGCCAAAAATGAAAATAAAATAAAACTAAATAAATAAATAAATATAATTTTTTTCTTACTTAATTGTTTTTATTTTAAGTGAATTGTATAATGTTAAAAATTTTACTATTCACCTATTTATGTTAAAAAAATTAAGTTAGAAAAAAAAAAAAAAAAAACTTACACAGAATTAAAAAAAGTCCAATAAATGTTGTTAGATTTTTTTGGGATCAAAGACTCGACAGCAGGACCGTCAAACAGAGGGCTCGTGGGCCAAAAACCGCCCCGCACAGAGGCTCCAATCTGCCCGCCAAACCACCAAGCATATGGTAAAAAAATTCAAAGAAAACCTTGGTTTTAAACAACTTTCTTAAGAGTAGTGGACACATCACAGGGGCACAGTGGTTGAGTGTCTGACTTGTAACCCAGACGTCCACTCAGCTCCATATAACTGAGTATCAGCATATGTTGGGGACTAACCAGAGTAAACTCTCATCTGCTTAGCACAAAAAAATAGTGCTTTGCAAGGAGCCCACGTGGCTGGGAAGGGGGTTTAGTTTAGTGGACGCAACACAACAGTGAGATAGCAGTTTCAAAGGTGAGTTTTATGGACTGTTACTGTATTCTGCACCGGACGATTTCTTTAAAAACTGTGGAAATCCACAACTGATTCGATAGACTCAAATGACTCAGACACCCAGTTTACTTTGGTGAACGACTCATTAACTTTTGAGTCAGTTCAAGGAGTCACCGAATGCGACAGGGCGGGGCTAGCCGGTTAGCAGGTTAGCTCGATGACTTCAGTACCCATACATACTCCCTAAACCTCACTTCAAGGTTATCCTTGGTGTGAGTTCCTCATGTGCTTGAAGCAGCATTTCAACACCGATGAGTGTCAGCAGACGTCAGCAGGAAGGTACAAGTTCAGGCATATGTGTGTGTGTATGTGTGTGTGTTTTCTGTTTATGGAAACATATTTTTAATCTTACCTTCATACAACCAATCGCTGAGCCCGTTGAAGATGACTCCTTCTTTCCCAGTAGACACCAGCCGAATGGAGCGGCTCTCCACCTTCGACCGATAGTAGATGTTGTTCTCAAAAATGAAAATCTGCAAGAGACACAAATATGCTCATTTACTAAGATCCTGCAAACTGATTGTACACTCAGTTTACGTACTTCTTGTGATTGATCAACCGAAGGCCTGTTTAAAGGTTTCACTATTTCATCACAAATGGCATTGTTATGACAGCAGTGGTATTTGTGTGTGCCTGTTTTTGAGTCTGCGTGCTTCTCTCTGCCAATCAACTATGTAAATATGGCTGTGCCGTCTCAACGACCTGATTGTCCAAACTCAGGAGGTACAGCGGTACATAAGGAGGAAGAAAGGATGACATTGCCAGGTCAGATCTCATATGTTACGTGATCTGGAAGGCCTGCTCAGATTTCTTCTTAATGAAGGTAAACGTATAACTCTTTCGTCTACCTAGGTCAAAGAGATGAAGCACAGTGCAGTCCAGTCATGAAACAGTCAATTTTTCCAACATCAAGACTTAGAAGAAGATATTATGTTGATGTCAATCAACAAAGGCTGATGGTCTCCAAAGTGAATTTGGTTTAAAGTCAGTAAGCCATTATTATTACACAGAGAGAATACCTGGGGACTGTCTGATATTTAACAGTACTATCTAGGTAGAAGACCTCGGGAAGGAGAGAAATCATGATATCACATGTCGGATCAAACTCAAGGTCCAAAACACACCTCAAAATGATGCTTTTCCACTAAGACATCAGGGATACACTTCACAGCATAACGGCACCTTCGGAGTAAAATCAGAGTTTTGACAAAAGTACAAAGAGGAGAAAAGAAGTCCTTTCAGCGTCTGATAAGACGCCCAACCTTGAGACCAGATTTTGACTTTGACGATCTCCTCCACGGGCCGGCGGGGTTTTCCAGATAACTGAAGGTCAACTCTTTCATTACAGAGAATAATAGATCATCAGCACCCACGGTGTGCGTGGCGGGGCGGGGCGGCTCTCGGGGCTGGAATTTTAAAATGTTACAGCCGTAATGCCGCGCTGAAATCAATCTCAGGCTATTACAGAAAAGGGCTCACTCGGTATCTCAAGGATTATGGAATCTCTTGGCCTCAAGCAGGTATCACAGTATCGGTTTGTGAATGATTCTCCAACAAGTATTCACTCCAAGGAGGCTAAACGCCTAAAATATACACAGCATGAAGCCCGATACTCTCTGTGATTGCTGAGAGTTGAGTTTCCACTTCCTTCCAACAGGGAAGGGATGAGAAAAAAAAAAAAAAAAAGACCTTGTCTACTAACACATGGAGCCAATTACTTTTGCAGCCTTTTACGAGAACACAGAGGAATATTTTGCGAAAGGTTTCTGCAGCAAACACGTTACACAGAATCTGTCACAAATAATTCCTCGGGAGGCGAAAGCGAGCTGTGGGCCGCCGAGCCGCGCTGCAGATGGAGTCCCGGTACAGAAGCTGATCTAGGCCACAGCGCTGAGAGGAGGCTTTGCCCCCGTTCTCTGGAAGAAGGTGCAACTCTGCCAGGAACGGCGTCAAACAGGCGACACACACACAACCAGGCGTCAACGAGAATACTCGGGGCAGACGAGATGGAACTCTGGAGAACTTGTGTTTGAAACGGGGTGCGTCCACATCGCTGCCAATGAGACAACGGTGGCACAATGACGAATGTGCTCAGTGTGATTTAATTAGTCATCCGATTGCTGTGGGTTTGAGGGAGGAAAATCTAATATTAAACAAACGGGGGGCGGGCATGAGTGAATCAAACATTAAAACAAAAAAAAAAAAAGAGGAACAAATTGTTATTTGTTAAAAACACAGATTAACTACAATGGTCACTATTTTTAAATAAATGTCTAACAAACAGAGAATCCTTGAAGCTGCATCTAAAGATCTGTTCTTCAGATAACGCTTGTATTTCTTTATTGATGGACTCAAGGACTCATAACCATCATCGACCCAAACCTGCTTATGTAATTAAGCTGTATGAGAACCTTTTCAACATCGCTATCAAGTTGGATATGTTTAGACACGAAATGAAAGAACACAGAATTCAGGATCCTTCTTTTAAAGTAAGAGCAAACTGTATAACAAACACACAAAACAACCCGTTTATTACCAGCTAGGTGATATGTCATCATAAGCTCGTAGTGAAATATATAAACAATGGCCAGATATCTGAGGTAATAAGCAACTGAGAGACATTACAGGAAGCACAGTCCCCAGGATTCTTTAATCTTGACCAATTAATTTCAGAATCTCTCTCAACTAAGGGAAAGCTGGTGCACTGATTAAATACACACAGTAGAACGTCTGTTTTAATCACGGAGTCGCCGGCATAAGCCGAAAATTATGTGACTAAGAACGTTATCCAGTTTAGCAACAAAGAATACACTTTGTGCTCCTAAGTGATTCAGGCAAAGTCTGTGTTACAGTTTCTCTCTGCTTCACTGTCTCTTTTATCACACACACACACACACACACACACACACACACACACACACACACACACACACACACACACACACACACACACACACACACACACACACACACACACACACACACACACACACACACAAAAGACAAAACAAAGTGTCTCTCATGCTATACGAGGGTTAGGCCTCCTGAGGCGAAGCGTCTAAACTCGTGTGAATGTGTGTCTGCCACATGTTGAAGATTAGCCGCCTACAGGGAGTGAAAAAATAAACCGTTGTATTCACAGGGGATTTGCTTTCCACAAAAAACACATTTGCACATAAAAATGCTGTTGTGAGGTTGTTATGCCACTTATTTACACCGACTTTAGCCATGCAAATAGGTTAAAGCTGCAGTGTGTAATGTTGTGCATTATATACAGTATTTACCTAAAATCACACATATTGACTGTTAGATGTCACTAACAAATGTGTGTCTGAGTGCACGGTATGGCACGCTGACGTGTGTATCATTAAACATAAACTGAAAGATTTCAGGATTTTTGAGATTTCATAAGCCTGAAATATCTAAAAATGAATAATACAGAAGTATTGCATGATAATATTTCATAAGATAAGATGTTTATTCTATTTTAATCAATTAACAGCAAACCAGCCAAACAACCAAACAACCAACCAACCAACCAAACAACCAACTAACCAGGTTAGTGGCTTCATAAATATTACAAAAATAGCACAGTCATCCAAACTGAAACATACATTTTGTTTTAGATATTTGCAAAAATAACGTTATAGTTCCTTTGTCACCGCGTCTGCAGACGAAACTGAAACATGTCAGCAAGGTGAAAGTCCTGCTTCTCCTGTCGGTGAAAAATAAACTAGAACTATGTTTAACAACAAAATAAACATAATTCAGCTATATGTGCAATAAACTCTCCCAACTTCTAAAAACTATTTGTGAGCTGGATGAAAAGGAACCATTACTGTCTGAGCTAAGAGTTCAGAGTGGCTTCTAAAGTTGAGGTCAAAGACATTCTATCGCCACACAGTAAAAAGGTTTGAACCTGCTGGTTGACGAGGGCCTTTCTTCGTGGAGTTTGCATATTCTCCCTGGGCTGTTTCTCTGGGTCATCTGGCTTCCCGCCGCAGTCTCAACGACTACTTGTTAGAATAATTTTTGAGTAAATTGCCTGCTGGAGTGAGCGTGTTGAGGAGGGAGGGTAAAAGTAACCAGTTGGAGCATGATATGTAACAATAATCCAAAATGTAACAATCAACTGAACTGTTATACAATATCATGTAAAGAAAACCCAGAAATGTAATAACTGGTTGATAATATAACAAAAGTGCAGAGCCCAAAGCTTAAAAACTTTTAATATTACATTATGGGGCAGGCAAAATATTTTTCTCCTAATCTTATAATGATTTTATTAGATCATAAACTGAGTTAATTACTTATGGTTTGGGCTGCCTCAATTTGAATAACACTGAAAGAATGAGTTTCAAAAGTTTGAACTATTTGTTTATACGTCCATATCTATATATGTATGATTATGTATTATTGCTGTTGTACGAGTCATTTATAATCTGTTCTCTACAGTCTGTAATCTATTTCTCCAATAACCAATACAAAATAATTTTGGAGCATTAAACATATTAAGGTCACATTTAATATTGTGTGTTAATGTTTTTTACATTATTGATGACATTAGGGGTTTTATTACTTTTTTACGTTATTACATTTTGGGTTTATTTACATTATATTATGTAATAATTCAAGTCCTTGTTACATATCGGGCTCCAACACCTGTCTCATGATGCTCTAAACCCAGCTCATGTTCCGTATTATATTATGTATTCTATATTCTATATTCTATACTCTATATTACATATCAGTGGATGAGCAATCCAGCACTTGGTGAATTTGGCTTCACAACGATCGGAAGAGACGACATTGAAGGATCAAAAAGCGACGTCGCCAAGAACACTCGCCAATTCATCTCTGTGGTAACTTTTCTGCCACCTCCTGCTTGAAACCCTCAAGTGGTAAGTGTGGTGAGGCCCCGCTTTCACAGTCTGTATTCATTCAATGGGTAGTGTGGGAAATCAGGGCACTGGCTCCTGCTGCATGATGATGGAGTTGCTTGGTTTTGTCGATCTTCATGCAGAGTTTACTTGGAAATGAACCAACGCTCATTCTTTAAAGAATCTTAGTCGATGTGTTTGCTCCAGTCAAGTGGCGCAGTTCATACAACAACAACCGAACAACACTGAGAGATCCCACAGCTTCTTCAAATCGAATCAGCCTTGAACACAGGCCTAAGAGTTTAGCCTCAGGAGCACATATTTAAGTTGTTTCTGTTGCCTAGTACGGAGTTGAAAAGAGGATAGCATCGGAGACAACAGAAAAAAAAAAAGACATACGTTCAAAACTGGAAAAAGACACCAAGCAGAGTTGTCTCTTGAAAAGAACTTGAAAAACAGAGGCTCTGCAAACAGGACTCTGTCCGATATTTGGACCTAAACAAGCCAAGCGAACAGCTTGGAGGTGACTTACAGCTGATAAACATTGACTGAAGAATGTGCCAGCATGTCTGCTGCATGGGTTTGACTGGTGGGTCTCAGTGGAGGCATACAAGGTGGAAGGTTTTAAAAGTGTGACTTTGACTGGCGTGCATGTGGTTGAACATGTGGCTGGACAGCTGTGTTTGAGTTGGAGCGCTCTCCGTGGGCAAGTGAAGTAAGATTTAATCAAGTGCATTGGGGAGTTGGGAAAAGGATAACAGGTGGGCTGATTTATGCATATTAGACGTCTGGATATGACAACGCACTTCCTGGGCTTGAAGTCCGTGTCGGTTTGATTCAGCTGATGGACATTTCTCACTTCGACCTCCACCTCAGCGACGGAGGACATCGGGACCTTCGGGGAAACCAGCTGCTCGGTTTCACGCTAACATAACCAGGCTGCTGCGGGTAAAAGCACTTCATGACTAATGGCGGGAAACTTGAGGCTCTATCAATCTAGCAACGGTGTTAATTAATCCACTGACGAGATAACAGGTAATTAATAGCATTGTGCTGCGGGATGTAATCACTTACAGTCCGACTCGCCTGCAAACCAACAGACTAAAGCTCATTAATGCGGTGAGAAGTTTGATTGTGCGATGAAGGTTGGGAGATGACTTATTTTGGAAGAGGTGCAAAGAGCCGTTGCTTCTTATGATTCCAACAACGGAGTCTGATTTAAAACGTGTTTACCGGGAAATCTCAGTGAATCATTTGGATGATTTACACCCTGAAGGACAAAATAGTTTGTGTGCACTTGTTTTGACTTGAACTGATGACTTGAGGAGAAAAACTGTCTCCAGAAGATAAAGACCAAGTGTGAGAGATGAAAGTGTCTCGACAGGCCAATCACGCTTTTCCACGTTAAAATGAAGTTTGGCTTTGATTTTGAGGTCAATACTTTCACAGCTGTCATTATTTCAGAGGAAATTCTAAACCAAACAAATGATAAATGCTGTGAGATATAATCCTAATCAGCTGTTTATTCATTAATATTTACGGAATACAGACTACATCGATCAGCATTTTCAGATTGTTATTGATTACTTTTTAATGGAACATTTGATTGGATAAATGTGCCTATGTTGAGAAACATATAAAGGCATACATAAAAAAAAAAAAAAAAAAATTCCTAAAAACGGGCTGACAGATCAAGTTTAAAAGAAGATATAAATAATAAAATCCATAATAAC
>OMNM01042550.1:0-11226 GCA_900302745.1 Parablennius parvicornis
GATTGACACAAACGCATTTACCCCCACCCCCTCTACCCCCATAGCATATCCTAGTAATGTGCCCACACACACACACACACACACACACACACACACACACACACACACACACACACATATATACACACACATATATATTCAGATGCACAGATAAAACATGATCCTTCTAACTGGAAAGACAGTTCCTGAGTGGTTTCAACAAGGTGTTGCTTCCTGTTTGGAGCTCCACAGTTCCCAGCAGCACTCCCTTTGCTGAAACACACACTCCCACACACACACACATGCATGTTGGGTTTATACTCGGTCTGTCGTTCTTTGGTTTGTCTTGTCTTTCTGTTTGATGGCATGGGCCATTCACGCTTCGGTTTCTCTCACTGTGATTGGCTGGTCTGGACTGCAGGCAGTGAGAGTGGCAGGAGTTCACCCTATTACAGTCAGCCAGAGCGGTGCACTACACCCACCACCACCTTCATTCAAGTCCCCAAGCATTTCCATGTGCCAGGTAGGCCGCAGCCAAAATCCCCTGACCAGTTTACTAACCCAGTCGTGCCCACCGTAGTCCAAAACTGACCCACGATTCAAATAATTCTGCTTCTTTGTAGACCACCAGTGTAGCTTTTGATAGTCCCTGTCTAACAATCACCCATGAAGGTCTGTGGAAAGCAATGAGAAAAGGTACTGTGAAGTTTCCGTTAAAAAAAAAAAATGTCTCATCAATCAATTAAAAACTAAAACAAATTTGAATCATCAAATGGAATTCCATCAAGGTCTCATCAGTACACTGAGGAGAGATTTGAAGAATGAAATTCCCAATAATTATTGACTCAGCTGGTGGATGGTCAATGAAGATATTGACTGAATGATGGGTCATAATGGGCAGAAGGAAAGCTTTTACGCATCAAAGCTTATAACCATTTTACTTTCATCTTAGATGAGCTCAGAGCAATGACTTCAAGAAAATGTGGTTAGAAAGATAATTGGGAGAAAAATAGCAGCAGCAAAGAGATTAAAGAAAAAAAATGCAGAACAGCCACCAGCTAACCAAGGTAAGCAACAACAATTCTAACATGCACAGTAACAGGAAACACTGCTGACAATGGAGCTGAACGTTATTACATCAGGACGATTATGAGTTGATCCTTGTCAGCAGCAACAGTTTTTACAACTTCCTGGTATAAAAAGATTACTGCCAGAGCTGTTTTAGCTGATGCTCTTTCATAAAAGTGAGTGAAAAAGCTGCATGTTTCACATTTGAAAAAAACAAAACAAACAACACTGAAATTAAGGTGTTGTACCATCTTAAGCCAGTGCTGCAAACATTGATGTCTTTCCTCATAATTTCACCATTTAAAAAAAAAAAAAAAGAAAAAAAGATGAATGTAGAATAAGAAAGTTAAAGTTGCTTCACACAGACCTTAACCATCTTCATATGAAGCCCGAGGTGTGGCAGATCATGAAGTACATCACCCACCCCTTGCTTTTGGACTTAAATAAACAAAATATGGAATTTTTTTGCCCAATAGGATTTTTTTTTTAGTTTCACTCATCAAAGTAATATTCTGCAAATGATTCTAGAAATGTACCGATAATAAAAATCACAATGATTTAAAAGAAAGTTTCTCACACAGTGGAAGCCATATAATACCCTGGACTCAGTATTGCCACATCGTTTTTGTCTCCGTACCTAATTTAGTCATATATTAATCCTCATGAAAGAGTAGTTAGTCGCTCTTTAGCCTCATCCAGTGAAAAGTCTGACTGATATATTACACTGATCTGCAGCTCTTGTCTAACATTTGCACACTTTCATCCATCAGCTCATTTTATTTAAACAGTCAATCAGTGCCTCATTTCATCAGTTTAATGCCTCTTCTCTCAGTCTCCTGAATGTTTCACTCCGTCTTTGTTGCCTTCACTTTAAAAGACCTCCTTTCGTCACTGCAAGCTGTGCATTTGATTTCCCTCCACCACTTCCCTCCGCTCGCCTTTCGGTCCATTTCTCACTGCTTGCATCCTCACGCCATCTTTTTCTTTTTTTTTTGAGCCGGTTCTCCTTGCCAGCCCCGACAGCAGCTCTCCCTCTATGCTTTTCAAGACTGTGCAAAATGTATTTGGTGGATGCTTTTATCCAAAGTGCCTCACAGTATCAGAAGTGCATACAAATTTAGACCGGCTGGCCCATTGGGAGTCAAACCTCCAACTTGTTAGGAATGGTAGCTCTCTTCGCTAAAAAGAAAGATGTTTTTTTTTTTCTATTTTGTTTCAGAATGTTACTCAAACTATTTTTAATCTGATCTGGTATGTTGTGCTGCTTTCTCAGCACTTGGAGCTGAATGGCTGCTCTGAAATCTCCACCAAACGAGGGCTACAAAACGCTCTCTAAGTTCCTCCCTTTATGTTTTTCATCCCTCTCTCTTCCCTTCAAGTGTTCCTCCGCCCTCGTCTTTATTCTTTGGCCATCTGCTTCTCGTTCCTGTTTTAAGCCTGTGAATCTGTATTAATCAGCCTCTCTGCATGTCATTCAGGTTGTCTGATTGCACAGCACCTCCTCCTTTATACTGGTTTATTACCTGTGCCGCTCACTTTATGGTTGATGAGATGGTAAATGTATACAGCTAATTTGGTAGGATGGGATGAATGAGGAGATCCAGATCGTTTGTTTCCCCGGGGTCTTCTATGAAGGTGGCGTTTGCTTGATGCCACTAAATTTTTATTTGTCTGTTTTCAGCTGCTGAGGAAACCAACATTTACAGGAAACCTCCCATCTATAAGAGACCAGGTTGGTAGATTCCGCAAGTCGCTTTTTTTTCAGAGCCTTTGCTCGGCTGTCTACCTATCGTTTGATCCAGTGTACACTGAAGCCCATTCTTATTGTGATTTCTGCCCTAGTTTCATTGACGACAAACTTACACGAACCAGTAAAATATTTCACACTATGCGACATGGATACTCTTGATGATTGCACAGTGGTTGGAGCTCTTGTGGAAGGTTGTAGATTCAAATGCTAATATTTAAAATGTTATCAGCAAATAGTTCTTCATATTTGATAGTATGAAATGATAAATTAATCAAAAGAGGAAAATAACAGTATTAGATTGTATTTGTTCCCGTTTTATCTAGAGCTGACTGAATAACACACAATAGGAAAAATTTTATTCTATTGATGTCTTTTGAATTGATATACTTTTTTTTTTGTTAATTTCAACACATATGTATGTATTAGTTCAATCACCATCCTTAAGGGAAATAATTCAACATAATGGGTATAAACAATCACATGACTAAAATCCTCACAGATAAACTAGAAGTTTTCCATGCAATTTTCCAGTGAGAGTCAATCTGCCATATTATGCCATTTATTCTGTATGAACACCAAAAGTGTCTTTTTGTCCAAATACAAGGTTCCAGGTTGTGAGATTTTGAATATAAATGTGACATTTTTGTATCATAGTCAGTGTTTGAAGCTGCCCTGAGCCAAGAACAGCTCGGATTGATGTATCATAATCATCACAGCATCAGTCACTGTATGACACTTTAATAAAGTTACTATAAGGTAACTTGGCTCCACAAGCTAAAGAGTTATATCCATTTGGGGTGGGTGTGAGCTTTGATGGCCACATCAAAGATTAGATTACAAATTCAGCAGATGATTCAAGAGTGGAAGTAAAACTGAGGGAAGCTGTGACAAATACTGAGCATGTAGGTGATCCATCAGCGCTCTCAGACTGCAGACCCCACAGAGTTACGGTTCCTCGGAAAGACCTTTGCATGATTTGTACAGCTCCACAAAGTGCTGACAAACCCCTCTCTTCGGTCTGAGCAGGCAAGCTGCGATGTGGGATTTAAATTCAAATTTACAGTATGAATCATGCATGGAGCAGTTTTCATGTTGGGGCTAAAACTCATAATCATGTTTATATTAGTACAATATAATGTATGTTATCGCCAGGCTTTCCTGCAGCTTGAAAACATAAGCTTTTTATGTGTCCGTATGGAGCAGTTTAGTTATAATCCCAGAGACAACAGGGAGATAATAACTGTTAGCACAGCAGATCCAGTTCAGATGAATTGTTTTGCCATATTTTTAACAGTTCTAGTTGAATTAACATTTTCATTCATGCTCAGAAGCATAACCGCTAACTGTCTACTCCTCCAACTCCGTGTTAAATGTAGCTTTAGTTTGACGTCTTTAATTCTCCGCCATCAAAATGTGTTAAGTTCAGCAAAAAAAAAGAGCGTTACAACTAAACTATTATGTCTTGATGCAGCAGCTCAGGACTTTTAATGATGTTTCAAACAACTATTTCCAATGTCAAATCAAAGGGTCAAAGGTCAAAGAGGGCTTCATGGTCCTCATGGGAAAATTGTCATTTGAAGAAAAATGCACAGACATTGACAACTAGCAGAATATATATGCTAGAGCATGACTCAAATTCACAATATTAAAAAAAGGTTACAAAAAGATGTTTAAAAAAAAGCACTAAACAACAGAGTTAGTTATTGAGGGTTTATGAGGAGAAAAAAAAGGCGTTTTCTTTACTGACACGTAAAGAATGTGTAAAGCATTGCCTTTCTCATTAAGATGATTGATTTTGTCTTTTTGGCATTTTAAAAAAAGGGGGCAATTTACTTTATTGGTAATTTTGCTCTTAAGGAAATGAGACAAATCAGGCAGCAATTTCATGAATTTCTGTCCAGTCTAAATATGGTTGCTTTCAGACATTCTTTGATTATTAGTTTGCAAGATGACCTTACCAATGTGACACCAGCATCACAATCACTCTTTTCACAGCCAGAAAAAAAAAAAACTGTTAATATTTTTGTATTTTCTCATCTGCATGTCATTTCAGTGTTAATACACAAGTCAGACTACATTTTGCTAACACTTTAAAGTGTTTTACATATTTCACATTCCTCTGCCGTCAACATTGTAAACTATCCACAACGTTGCTTGCATGTTTTGCATCACAGCCCAACACATTTTCTCTGACCTCCTTTCCCTTCTCTTTTCCCTTCGTTTTGATGCACCTCCTCTCTTCTCCTCCCCTGCTGTGCTCTCCCCTCTCTGTGAGTATGTGCATGACTTTGTGCGTCTCATTTATCCTGCACGTACACAAACAAACTAAATGAATCGCTCCCAGCGTGGTTGTCGAGAAAAACTATGCTTTTTCCTTTAAAAGAGACCGTGTCAGCAGTACATTCATATTTTCATTCGTGTGTTATTTCAATAAATCATCTTGAAGGTCCTTGAAAGAAAAAAATGCATTGCTACCATATCGAAAACATTAAAAGAGTGTCTTCAATTAAAATCCATCCCCTTGTTTTCTATTTATCTTTCCATCAGACATGTCGGCCTCTCCAACAGCTATTAAGAGTAAGACCAATGAGAACCTGGTCAATTCCGGCCGCCTTTCCACCTCAAACTGTAACAGCGTCTATCACCCGGAGTCCAACTACTATCCATACACGGGCTCCCCTAAAGGTACAGCTCAGAGTCGGCTTAACTGCCTGTTTTACACCCATTTCAAAAGCTATTTATACTCACAGAATGAAGATCACTAAAGAGGTTTCTTGGCTTGTTCCTTAAGTGGAATTAAGGTGTACTCTTTTCCTCTGTCTCTCTAACCAGTCTCCAGGGTGAGGAGGTTTTCATCGGGAGGAGAGGAAGACGGCTGGAATCACAATATAAATAGGGTAAGAGAAAGAGGACGGTCTCCTTAATATTTAATGAGCCTGTTAATTAAATGCAAGCCCACTGGACTTGACGCGAAAGTGATGCTCCCCGTTTCCCGTCATATTCCTCCTTCTCACCATCCAAACAACTCTGATCTTTTCCTGGCTGATCCATTGTCAATCCGTCACTGCCTATCAAATAATACACAGCTTCCTCGAAAAGGTTTTGTTATTGCTCAAATTGAGGCAATGTTGGTAGAGCAGCTTGGGGGTTCAGTCTCAACCCCAAGTTGCTTCCAATGGACTTTGACCACCTTGAGGGTGTGGGTGAATGGGTGATCATGTAAAGTGAATCGAAACGTACCATTAACTCTTCCATATTTTTCATCCTGTCATCTTTTTCCCCATCACTGCCCTCCATGCAGGGAATAGGCCGGCTGATCCTGAAGGAGGAGATGAAGGCGCGGTCCGGCTGTCATGACAATGACCAGTGGGGGAGCAGACGCAGCTCTCGCTGTAGCAGCAAGGAGGCGCTCAACAACCTGGGATATGGCTCCCTTAATGGCTGTGAGTTTTTTTTTTTTACTTTTGTCTGCCATGTTGGATGGTGTGGTCTGTAATACTCTTAGTGTTAAATTATGTTTGTGATATCAGTCAGGATAGTGCTTTTGAACTTGTTCAATCCTTAGTCTTAGCACAGGTTTGCCCTGCTTTTCTATTTCTGTCAAAGGTTACACACTTAAACCAGATTTTCCCTGCTTGTGTATTGAAGTAGTTCTCTTCAAAGCACATTATGGCTTTAAAAGGGCTTTTGACTTTTTTAATGGCAAATCTATCAGCATGGCACAAGTGCCAGTCAAATGAATCTGCTGATCCTCTGTCTCGTACCGTTGCAGTAGCCAGTCAACTTTTTAAGTTCTTACTTTGAAATCTCTAGATTAACATCTTATTCTCTCATCCAGAATTATGCGTGGTTCCCAGATGACGCACACATCGGTGGTTCTCCTGGTATTCACTGTGTAGTGATGTTTCTTATTCCTGGATTAAACAGTGTGGTGTTTAAGTGCCTCCCAGCTCCCTCACATCAGACTCAAAATCCATTTCTCATTCAGTCTTCTGCAGAGGTTGATAAGAAGGTGTTTATTTGAGTCATGAATGCTGGAGGAAGGAAACGTCTAAAATATGCAGGGCAGGAAAGTCACTATACCGAGCTTGTATTTGTGACTCAGAGTAAAATGCCTCAGTTGTTTTCAGATACTTTACTGTATTTTACGCAGGAATTATAATAAATGTTGGCTTTTATACCCACTTCATCAAAGTCAGTGTCACTGGGGCTGGAGCCAAGCTTAGCTGACATTGGGCAAGAGGAGGTTTACACATTCTTGGACCGGCTATCGGTCCACTACTTAAAGGCACTTTACCATTGCCTATTATGAATGTGTTTGGACCCTGATAGGAAACTGGAGCACCTAAAGCATTAAAGTAGACTACATGTATGGAATCAAAACGACCAGTTATGAACACAGTTTATGAGTTCCATCATCAAATCATAGTAAAAGCATGATGATTAGACTGCTGTGACTGAAGGTTAGATGTTGTGAAATCTACTATATTTGCTTTCATCACAGAATGAACCTTGGTCTTGTTATGATGCTGACCAATCCTCATTGGGTGTTTTTTCCCACTCATGTATTAACATTTCCATTGATCCCATCCCTCATTGCATTCAGTGTGTGTAAAGGCGAGACAAAGACGCAGAGACTCAAAGAGAGTGCGTGAACAGGTCTAGGTCAGACGGGAATAAAAGAAAGGGTGTTCTAACAGAAGAGACAGCTAGAGTGAACGCGATAGAAAGTGAATTAGATATAAGGAAGGGAGAGCGAGTTTGAAGCAAAAGCAATTTGGAGCTGTTCGGGGAAGATGTACAACATGAAGCCTGGAGGTAAATCAGGGTCAGGGAGCCATAGAGAGGGAGGGAAATGAGCTCTGTGCACGGGGAGGTCAGACGGAGATACTGTGTGTGTATGTGGTGTGCGGTGTGTTCGCTGAGGGCTCGCGGTGTCTGCTCCTATCATACTGATTAGGAACGTCCTGACAGGCACATGCTCATCTGCTCTTAGGAAGAGGTTAATTCCAAAATGGGACCGTTTCCAATTCATGGCATGCACTTACAGTATATGCCATGATTGACACTTGGAGACTTAATTTCACTAAGTTGATGAACTTCATTTTTAATTTTTTTTTTTACCTGTGCTTGCAGTGTTCTCTGAGCTTTGCAGTGTTGGTGTGTCCATCAGTTAAAGCAGGAGTGTGTAAAGTACGGCTCATGAGCCCAAACCGGCCTGTTTGGGTCAGATTGGGGTCAGAGTCACATTACAATGTCTAAAAGTTACAAAGAAGACATTACATGCACTTTTCAATAAAAAAAGAAAAACTGCTTTTCCTACTTTGTCAAGTTGGAGTCTCACTCTTTTATTAACATGCAACAAAATGCTGCCGTAAAAACAGGCCAACATTTCTCTTGCACAAGTGCATTACACATTAGTGAGGATGACTATAAGAAAACATCCTGAACGGCTCAAACATTGTGCATCCTGAGAAGCAACAGGCTTTTACCAAGTCTGAGGGGAATCTTGATAGCATTCATATACTTCTTTTTTTAAATGTACATTAAATGCAAACACTTTCAGAATTTAAAGTCATTATTTAAAGATTATTGTCCTTTATTTTTACTGATTTAAGGGGATATGATGGTATAATTAAAAGGGGGTGTATGTGACCCCTGAACTGAAATGAGTTTAACCCCTGTGATTGAAAGGCTCCACCAATTTGGTTCACTTAATATTGTCATAGTTGAATCATCGTATTTTTGAGATTTTGTGATTTTCATCAAGTTTTCGGTCCAGCTACTGTTTTCTTCATCCTACGTCAGTACAAACTGTGACCTGTGAGTGGTCACAATATAATGGCTGATTGGTGTTGTGTACAGTCTCTTTTGTCTGGATATCAAAACACATTGATGAATTCACGCCAGTAGACTCTTTTGCCCTGGTGCACATGACTGTAAAATGTTACGAGAGAGTTGTTTGAGGCTTTTTTTCAACATCTACCTGAAGACCTGAAGCTCCTTTAGTTCGGTCTGCACTTTAGACTATCTGTCTGTGAAGCCAAGACACCAGAGAATTCAATATTTATGTAATGAAACGTTATCATAAAAGGAGCAGTGAACCCCAAATTGCTCCCTGTGGAGGTGTAGCACCTTGCCAACCGTGTGTGAGCGCGTACATGCGACTGCTGAAGTGGTAAATATGTGCCATATAAGCGAAATTTCATTCAGATGGTCTTTTTACTTCTTAATGACAACAAAATGACTCTGAACTGCAGCTGATCTGCATCTATTTCCAATCGATTTGTGTACATTGCAGATTAAGAATGGACTTTGTATTCATTTGTCTCAGCTACGCTTTTTTTGTATGTTTGTTTTATGGCTGCTTATTTGATTTTGCTAAACTACAATAATGAACAGTGTCTGCTGCTGATTCTGTTTTTCCTGAGGTCTTTATGCTGATTTTTAGGAGTGGTTAACACTGTTACCTCACAGTGAACCTCAAGTTTGGGGCTTCATGTGTGGCGTTTGCATGTTCTCCCTATGCTTAGGTGACTTTATGGCAGGTACTGTGGTTTCTGTCACAGTCACACACAAAAATTGTGTGTTGAAGGTTAATTGGTGAGTCTTATATTTGTCTCTCTGTATCTGCCCTGTGGGGGACTGTTGAGGATGTAACCCTGACTTCACGATTTAATTTTCAGGCTCAGTGCCTTTGTGTGCAGTTTTTCTTCCACAATACAAAGACACGCTCCATAGGTTTAGCTGGTGACTGCTAATCTTCCATGCATGCGTGTGTTTGATTTGTGACTCTCAGCTGAATAACCAGTGTAGAAGATGGCAGTGTTTTTTCATGATGTTTGCAACCAACCCAATATAAAAACACAAGCTCTGTTCATTCATATGTTATGTTCAAGTTCCAGCTCCTAATTTCACGACAGTGTTTGACTAAAAATAACCACGCACATCTCAGGGTGCAGAGCAGACCATTAAAATTACAAGGTGCAGTGGTTGTGCCATAAACATATGCATTTTTTAACAGGCGTGGCATAAGTAGAAACCTGAATGCTGTGTGGCTGCACCATTGCTGCTCCATATTTTATATGATGTGTAGGTCTTGACGGTGATTATGTATGCTTGCATGTTGATGCTGCTGGGGACATATCCTCGTACATCTAATGTTTTATAGATGTCCCACACCAGCTGGCTTTTTTTTTTTTTTTTATTACCCTTCCTCTGAAAACTCATACTTTTACTACGGCGTAGATTTATTGAGCAGGCGTAAAAACAGCGCCACGAGCCGGATATAGTGATAGATGCTAATGGATCCATATGCACATATAAAAGTGGATCAGAAAACCAGCAAATCATTAGATGATTAAAAAGCAAAGAAAGTAGAGCTTCTCCTAACAAAGACAGCAGCATTGTCAAGGTAACATTCTGGGTCAATGTAATGATGTCTTAAAAAAAAAAAAAAAAAAAATGTAATCAAATATTTTCATTAATTGATTTTTTTGACGTCATATGCTTGAATGCACAAATTTGTATTTGCTGTTTATCCTCCACAAAGTAACTTATCTGCAGTCTACTCTTTTAATATTGACTGCAAATTTTTTTAAGATGACATTTCACCAATAAAATCTTAAACTGTACCTCTTAGATTGATACAGCCTTTGGAAAAATGTTTTTGTGGATTTATTTAGCTGTCAGTGATAGATGGATCGATAATTATTAGTATTCAAATCTATTCAAAGTTTCCAATTATTAGGAAAAGAACAGTTTCTGGGCCTGTGACAAGTGACTACTGAAGCATGGGATTTGGTGTTTTTAGGCGGATCAAGTTTTTATGGGACAGTGCCTACACGCTCAAAATGGAAAATGTCAACATGAGATTGTTGTTTAACACAATTTTAAGACTTCACATATGTGATTTCCTTCCATCCATGCTGCTTTATCATAGCTAAGATTGGTGGAGCTCATCTCAGCTCTCTCTGAAGGTTGAGGCCACGTTTACATGTACCCAGGTATTTATAAAACTGTGATATTTCTGCGTTTCAGCAATGCAGCAACGAGTAACCACAAACGACGATTTCTGAAAACTTGGGGCCACAGTGGAGATTTTGAAAAACTCTGTGTCTCTTTTTGCATCTAAAAGGGGAGAAGGCAGAGATTTGCATCACAATTCATGAAATCCTGTTTTTTTCCCAGAGTTCTGATTGGCTATCATGGCTTCATGCTTCTCATTACACTGCCCCCTACAGGATTGGCATGCTCATATTGGCTCTGAACCAGGTGTCTATGTGGGTCTGTGTAAATGAAGATTATTTGTAAATGCAGAGGGGGAAGTATGAATTTTTGTAAAAGTCTGGGTACGTGTAAATGTGGCCTGAGTCCAACCTGGACAGATAACCACACACACTCGCATTCACACCGACGGGTATTTTAGA
>OMNM01042563.1:0-12310 GCA_900302745.1 Parablennius parvicornis
TGTTCAGAGCTGCTGGCCCTGGTTGAAATCAAATTAGTCTTGGAGTCCAGGATTCCATACACACACACACACACACACACACACACCCACAACAGTCTGCGTTCAGTCCAGAGCCCATTAGTAAACCAGTGACAGCCTCCATTCTGCTCCAGGAACATATGGCCCTCCACTGACCTTGTCTGATTACATCTCGGCTCACCATTGCTCTTTTGTGTGTCCGAGAAAGGAGAGCCATCGTCGGGTGAAGAGCTTCTCTCGTCATTAGCATTGAGCACGAGAGAAAACCCTCCAGAACGGAGAGTTCTCTGCATTTTCCGGCAATTCCAGACGGACAATAAACGAAGATCCGCGACACTGAACGAGCACAACACTGCAGCAAGGAGCTGATACCGTTATTGATCGATACCATCACCTACACAGCACCCCGGTGTTTGTCTGTAATTTGCTGCTAATCCTCCATCAGAAGGTGCAACATCGAGGGACCGGGGTGAGGGTTTTCATCTCAATGGTGGTGAAACACGTCAGAAACAACGCGTGCGCTGTATTTACTCACCTGTAGGTTTCACACAAACACATAGGAATCGATGTTTTCTCACTCTTTCGTCCCTCGTTCATCCGACACTCCGCCGTGACGTGATGGTGGAAGACGGAAGACGCACACATCGATCTCCATTCTGTGACACTTGCTAAATAGCGGTTTTGGTAAAAAAATAAAAATGAAAGAACCCCCCCCCAACACACACACACACTCCTGTTCAATCATCAGTGTCAGATTTCAGCAGGCGACAGAAGAGATGAGTGGACGTTGTGTGTCTTATCAAAGTAGGAATATCCACGTTTACACCCCCATATTGGAGATCCAAGGTGGTCCTGTATTTTAACACTAATTACTAATCTATATGTGTCTGTCTTAATTTAAAAAAACAATTGAAATCCTTTATCAGGCAAGTTCTCAACATCCCTGATAAACTTCCTTACTTCTTAATATCTTTTCCTAAATAGTAAAACTGGCACCCTTTGAATGTAGAATTAAATATTTATGCTTTACAATATATAGGTGTAGACTGGGAAGATTTTTATGAACTTAATATAATAACAGTGTATTGCAGTTTTGCATGAATGAGTTCGTTCTTCTTCTTTGTGTACTACTATAAAATGTAAATACTATGATATATATATACATATATACACAAAATATGTCTTAAAAGTCATGATATTGTAACTTGGAAAAATAACAAATTGTCTGTCGTACTCATTAATGTATATCCTTCCAACAAATACAGCAAGACATTTAGATTTTGAGCTGTGAAATCAGAATTATGTGAGATTATGTTCAGTTTCAAGCTTTATTGTGGATATTTTTGATATTTTCATGGCGTAAAATAACATTATTACTAAGCTGAACTTTCCAGTGTCAAAATTAAAAGATTTTCCAAAGAGTTAGTTAGAATAACAACAAAAACCTCAATAAAACCAATTCAACAGCAGGTTTGGCCTCAGTGAGAAGTGCTTGTTCTGCACACCAGAGGCAGCAGTGAGCTGCGAGGTGTCCAGGAGACGGACCATCCGAGGCTTTAGGGGGAAATTATAAAAATGTAGAATGATTCCTGAAAATGTCCTGGAAGCCGGTGGAGCGAGGCAAAGACAGCGGTAACCTCCTTTGTATTCCGTGTCCCTGTCGGTAACGCCCCAGTTTACGGGATTCTCTGACCCAGTTTTGAGTCGGGCAGTTATTTTGGCGATATTCAAACTCACTGGAATCCTTGCTCTAAAAATATGAGAACAAATTGCGGCTATATCGACTTGAATAGTTCATCTTTCCACCTTCAGGTAATCAGTTACGCCTCTATTAGTCCTTCAAAATAAAACATCAGATTTCACGGTAACGGTGTGTCCTCGGATCTGTATTTTAAAAACATGCCACTTTATATAATATGGTTTTAGGACTTCTTTGACAATCTCAGGGGGCTCTTTGGATTAATAATCAGAATGAAGAGGTGAATTCTGGGCATCAATTTTAATTAAAATCTGGCTTCAGAAATATTAGGTAGATTTTCAAGACAAGGCAAATTTATTTCCAGAGCACCATTCAAACAGGGCAATTCACAGTGCTTTACATAGAAATAAAGGAAATTAAAGAAATACAATACGTCTTAATATGTTGTTTATTTAACTTTACTCATAATGTCTGAGTCTTAATTACAGTTTTGTGTAATTTGTATCGGAAGTTTCACCTTTTACTTTTTCATAATATCTTTGATGTTTGTCGCACATTTTGTTGTCGTTTCAATGGAGCCATATTATCCAGATTTTTAACATTTTCACGTGGTCTCGTTGGTCCAACAACGTTGTTTTCAAAGTTTATTGCCCCAAAATCCATCTTCTCCTTGATTCTCCTCCATTATTATCGGAGCTGCATTCACAATCTGCTGTGTCTGTGTGAGCTGGACTGGCTCCGCCCACACACACCCATATAGGGAGGAGGAGGAAGTACTTCCTCTGGTGGTGCCATGTGCCAGAGCAGAGCTGCCTGATTGTGGGAGGAGTCAAAGGGGGAGGAGCCTACCTTGATTGGGATTGGCTGAAAACTGGAGCACCCCGAGGAAAGTCGTGCTCAGGGAAACCATGCAAACCAGGGCTTCTTCCAACCAGGGCTTCTATCACTGTGAGACGAGAGTGCTAACAGCTCCATAACTGTGCAAACACCAGTTGCATTTTGCCAGTCCTTTATACATTATATTAAGAGTTTTAGCATTTTTCCTGACCGAATGCAAATTTTTTAGCAGTTTGTGGTGTTTTTTAAAAAACGTTTTCCAAACATATCGATACTGATGGATTCAAGCTGAATGTTCTCACCAGCAAAAACACACTGTCACATTATAGCCGAGCAAATATCTACAAAACTTTCCAATCTGGATGATTTGTATGAAAACTGACTCCACTGTTGGCCTGTGAATATTTAAAGGAGGAAAAAAAAAACCACCCTACCTTGTAATCATCTCCTATCCAAACACAGAACGGGAAACAAATGTAATCACCCTGTAAACTGTTAACGCTAATGTACCCGAGCCTGAAATCTCTTCGAGATAACCGAAGCGGCGTCGGTCTGAAATTACCGTCGCAGCTGTGGGGACATTTACAAAAGGGTCATCTGCTTTCGTTTCTGAACTCCCGTGGTAAAGACCTGCCACCGCCAACAGACGCATCCCGGAGACAAATAAACACGTCGGCGTTTGGCGTGCAAGCCGAACAGCTGCGATAATGCTTACTCCCTCGGCTTGTTATCTCAACAGGTAACAGCGTGTGCATACATTAGCAGCGTGCGAGGCTGAGGAGCGTGGACGATGCCGGTGCGAGAGCATAATTCATCCCCGTAGAGAAACATGACTTTTGTCTTCCGCCCACGAGAGGTGACCCGATTTACATTCTCTTAAGAGGCCATGTTGGCTTTATGGTTAATATCCTAGTGGGACTTTGATCACGTGACATTTTGCCCAGTGTTGTGCTAGTTACTAAAACATAGTATCTATTAACAGTTACCAGTCACTTATTAAGTAACTCAGTTACTTTGTTAATCACTTGGGGGCGAGTGGGCGTCTGTCCATGCGCGCTCGCCTCAGTGTGAACTTTAACCTTCATTAGTCTTTAACCACGTCATCGTTTGATGTTGCACACAAACACGCCTTCTTGCCAATCAGATAAGTGACGACACTTCTGCTGTGACTGTTGTTGACATAAAGGATAAACAGATCATCCCTCAAACTAATCACTACCAACCCAGTGGAGCGTACGGGAAGATTTTAGACACTGACCTTGACCTTGCCGGATGGTAATAAGCTTGATATTGACTCCAGCTTTGTGTACCAGGGGCACAAAGCATGGCTGGAAAAGCTTTTTGCACCTGCAAGGACAATTCAGTGAGGACAAAACTTCAAGTGAAAACGAAAAACGTTTCTAAAACACTGCTACTTGGCTTGTGCACCATGGATGGAGTAAATAGTTCATCTCCACATGCACAAGTAGACAGACAACAACAACAACAACAACAACAACAACAACAACATGGTGTCCTGGGACTTGGTAGTTTAATAGATGTTTCCAGCTTTTCTGCCATTTTCCGTGTAAATAGACATTGTTTTAGTGTAAACATGAAACTTTTCAGAAAGGAAAAATATGAAAATGAAATGGCTAAAATATCAAAATGGTCTACAAAAAAAAAGTTGAATCAAACTTGTGAAAGTGTTAAATTTGTGTAAAAAAAAACCAAAAACTGGTCAAATGTAATGAAATGTTCGCCATCATGAATCATAATTGAAACGTCATAAATGCAACAAGAGATAGTTTTTGTTTGTGTACTAAAACTGTGCGTTTGCCTCATTTTAACAGTTAAACATGTTTCCTGTGGGAAGTTACTAAACTTGCTCTTTTGGTAATAAAGGCTGAGGAACCCCTGATATAGAAGAAGGATGTTAAAAGTTGTTTTTTTTACTTTTCAAACTCGGATGCTTTTTTTTTCTGACATCCGTAACATGCTTGGGTAATTGATGGCATGCTGCCCAATGTTTTTATAAGTTACGTAATGAATTTGACTTTAAACATTGAAGTATGATTCACTTCCAAAATGTGTTTTGTAGTGCTGTCAAAAATAATGAATTTGATTAACGTTTTATTATGATAACAAGATTATGCTACAATATATTTTGTATTATTGCCACACTGTTCATGTAATAAGTTCACAACTTTGTTTCTAGAAAATCTGATTCTCAAAGTATTGGACCTGCACTCTCACAAAACCCAGACTCATGTTAGATGTTTATTAATTAATTCATTAATTAATGTTTATATGATTTTGTTAATGTTGGAGAGAAACAGCATTCACACGAAGCTAAAAGGACGTTATAAAACTAGTCTTTGACATTAAATCTAGTCTCTGTGTGTTGAGTCCACATTAATTCTGTGGTTTTCACCGAATAAATATCCTTTACAAGCTTCAGCCTTCAGTAGAAAAAATATAGTTAATCCATTACAACTTCCTCCACCAATTGTACATAACTTCACAAAAAATTCACAGGTCCAAACCTGAACTTTCGGATTTATGCTTTTAGTGCAAAATTGAAGTCGGCTCATTCATGCATTGTACATCGTCATGTAGGAAAGTCAGTGACTTTTGGCTGGACTTGCGTGATACACCATCAAACATGATGGACTATAATTCCCCTGGATCCAGAACACTGTGTAATTGGAAATTTTATGAAAATTGATAAACTATTAAACAAATACCAAACATATTTCCTTCAAATAGCTCTGGCAGTAGGTAAAAAATGTATTGCTGTTTCATGAAGTCTGATTCCTCCTTGCCTCTAACCAAATGGTACACAGAGATGAACAGTTGTGTGCCTTTAGAAAAGATAACATACAGTCTAAGAAAATCATACAAAATATTTGGCAACTGCTGATATTTTGCTTCACATTGTTGGGATCTCACAAGACCACAGAAAGCTGCGACCCCCCGTGACTCTCTTCAGAGTTTTGCTCCTGCTCTCTGAGGAGGAAGAGCTGCTGCCAGCAGATCCTCCTGCGTTAGCTCAACCTGCTAACACCAGAGGCTCCACTCCTCAACTCTTCTTCTGATCTGACCACGACCGTCGGAGGTTCCCTGGACCAGAGACCAGCACCCAGCGTCTCATCTCTCATCTCTCGTCAACCAAAGAGGATCAAACAGTTTCCCAGGACAAGATCTGGGAAACGATAGCTCACAGAACCTCTTTGTGCTTTTCCTTCCACAAGCAGGAAAAGCCACCACAGACCGAGCGACCAGCTCCTCAGGTCTAAAAGGGAACAACCAGGACTCTGCAAAGACTCTCCTGAATCACCAGCTTCAGCTTCTACCCAACCTGCCCAACACAGCCAGCCAGAGTTAGCACGGCAGTGCTAACTGCTACAGAAGCCACTAGCTTCAGACCTCGACAACATCCAAGCTCCTTCAAAGACATTAAGCACGTGGTAACTACAACTGGGCACCTGAGATGATTAGTTAAACCTCAAGCTCTGCTCAGAACCGTTTAACTTTTATGAAGATGTGTTGATTCTATTACAGTGATTGAGTTCTATTGATCATGATAGCAGGAGCAGTTACCGACTTGTAAACCAACGTTAGCGCTGCCACACAGACACGGGGTCTGCATGCTAATCTTTGCTTTACTAACTTGCTAACTCTCAACCCGACACACATCACATCAAAGATAACGTCACACAGTAACTGAACACCGTCTGATGACTCCAGACGTTTTACAAAGCAAATCACATTCACATAAAACTCATTTTAGAAATGGGCCTTTAACAGAGACACACACATGAAGCAGACGCTAAAGACTAGCTTCATGTTCTCTTGTTCTCCGAGGACGGCCTTCTGCCTCTCTGTTAGCCTCCACTCTGAATGGAGGCTATTGTGATACGCCATTTTGTTTGTAGTTCCATCACATGCTCAGGCCCTTGGGAGACGACCGTGGCGCCCTCTATTGACCAACCGCCACTGGTTCCTGAGTATGTTCAAACAAAACTGTAGCAAGACTTTTTTAAAAAGAGTAATGTCAGTGTGAGGGACGTTACACAAGGAAAACACATCATCAGTCCAATATTCATCAACATGTATGATTTTATAATCGATATTATGTTGAAAATGTCTCCTGAGGAGGAGACAGAGACACCGGCTGAGGCGGGTGAAGCAGCACAAGGTGGAGAGACTGAGGAAGTTCAGTTCAGGTCTTAAATTGATTCATGAAATATAGATTAGCTCCTTAATACTTTAGAAACAAACAATTTTATGATGAGAAGGACTGTAATCCATCCAGGAAGGAGACAAGAGGGGGCGGAGCTTCAGGGTGCGAGGTAAAGTTTTAAAACCAGATAATTGATAATAATAGATCCAGAAAGAAGAACATGTGAAGACTGATGCCAAGTTGATTTTCTAATGACACTTTTTCAATAACTATCTCATTATTGCACAGCTCTCTAAAGGTTTTGTCAGGTTCTGATTAAGTGATCAGCAGCAACACCACACCAGTGTTCTGTACATCACTGTGGTGAGAAGCTCCACCATGACCTATGACCCCATTTCTTTTCCCAGTCCAGTTTTAAAATAGTTCATATTGAAGCTGCATATTAGACCTGAAACATTCTGTATGTTTAGAAACAGGAAGGAGGAGGAGGAGGAGGAGGAGGAAGGAGGAGAAGGAGGAGGAGAGGAGGAGAAGGAGGAGGAAGAGGAGAAAGGAGGAAGAGGTGGAGGAGGAAGGAGAAGGAGGAGAAGGAGGAGGAGGAAGAGGAGGAGGAGGAGAGGAGGAGATGGAAGAGGAGGAAAAAGAGAAGGAGGAGAAGGAGGAGGAGGATGAAGAGGAGAAGGAGGAGAAGGAGGAGGAGGAAGAGTAGGAGGAAGAGGAGAAGGAGGAGGAGGAGAAGGAGGAGGGGGAGGAGTTGACAACACAGGGCTGGAGGTGAGGTCTTAACATTTGGAAACATATAACTAAAGGTTAAGTTATATTGTAAACAACGTTAACATCTATATATACATCAGCACATCAGTTGTTAAAGATCTTTATTCTGTTTGACAAAAACCTTGACAATGACTTTTATTTTGATTTTGTAAGTCAAATGATGTTAATGTACATTAATTTTAGTATTGTTGTCTAATGTAAATACATGAATGTCAGCAGGGACATGAAGGGCTCAGGGAGAGACACCAGCACAACAACAGAACAACAAATAACAGCAGATAATTTACAAAAGTTCATCAAAAAGTTAGAAAACTCAGTTGCTTGCTCGTAGTAAGTTCAAGGTTATTGGACTTTATTAGACAGGAAGTCACAGGAGGAACAAACATTCAGTGTCTTCGGTTCAGTTCAGTGTTTTTCTACATTTTGTGTCGTGGTTCATGTTGGACACTGAAGAAATCCTCTGACATGCAGATTATTGAAGCAGGGATATAAAGTCCATGAGCACTGAGTGTCAGTGACATTATGTCTACTCGATGTGGGCGGTATCACTTTGATCTATTTTTGACGGCCAGACTTTTGCACTGAACCATATGAGTTGTTGGAAAAGAACAAATCTTGATTAGATTTTTATTTTCATTGGACAAATTTGCTGTATTGAGTTTCAAACTGAGGATTATACTATTATACTATCTATTGTTTTACTTAAGATTTCAGTAAGAGGCATAACATTAAAAAGTATAATATAATATTAAAACTTAACAGTTCTTCATTCTAATGTTATTAAAAAGTGAATAATTTTTGTCACATTGTTCGTCTTGTTTTTTTCACGTCAGAAAGTTGCTATGTGAAAGAACCAGTTCAACTGCCGGACAAAATGCATTTTCTACCACAATCTAATAGATTTTGACCAATAAAACATTTTAAACTTGCAGACTGTGTGTGCTCATAAATTTGTCTTTGTTGCACAGAAATATTTCGCTTGCTCGTAAGCGGACAGTCCTCTGATGACAGAGTCATCGTGCTTTGCTGGTTGAAGTGGTTTTTCCTAAATGGTTTGTGGTGTAGTTACATTTCTGCTTATATTTAGGGACCTGTCAGGTTTCCACTATGTTTCTCCACCAATGTTAGAATGCTTGTGAATGTCTGATGCTAAGCTGTAATCTGGTGTTTGAAGAGACTCAAGTTTTAGTCACATCGCAGCACATCAGCCGAGATTAAGCAGATTATTTCCAGTAAATGACCCTAAAACTAAACACTGTTGCAAAAACAACACTCAGAAACTAAGAAAATATATTGAATATGATATTAATTTTTGATATTGATATTTTAATATATGATATTATTACTATTAGATTAACTCTGCAGCTTCTTATGAATCAACTCCTCAAAAGCTGGATTGAAGATAACGTAAGGCTGTATATTATAACACTATATAACATATATAACATATCACGGTTTCAAGAAGTAACTTCATTGTAACAGAATAAAAATTGCTTTGATTTCTTTTTATATTTCAAATATTTTTATTGTTTTTTTTAAAGATCTCAAAAAATAATAATAATTAATAACAAAATAAACAGCAGGGTTGGGCAGCTACGTTTCCATGTATGTAAACAGTTTGTACAATAAACAGTAGCAGAAAGAACTGTAACCTGGTTAATAAGAATACATTTGCCCTACCCTCCTCCCACCCCAACTTTTAAGAACAAAACTAGACTAAGGAAGCGGTGAGGCAATTCAAGCCCCACAGAGTCCAGCAGTGTATTGTGGGTCAAGGGTCGAGTCAGGGCATATCTTGAGCAGATGTTTGAGGGTCATGGAAGTAGGATGAGAAAAGCTCCCAGAGTCTATAGAATTTGTCTGATGAGCCGTGGACAGATGCATGTAGCTCCTCCAAACGGAGACATGCCATTACATCCTGAAGCCATCGTTAAAGTCCAGGCGGGGCAGCACCTTTCCATTTCAGCAAGACAGAACGTCTTGGTAACAGCAAAGCAAAGCTAATCATATGACGCTCAGCAGATGTCAGATGTGTGTCATCTCCATCAGGAACACCAAGCAGGGTCATGACCGGATTAGGATTCAAGATTTTCCTTACAAGCAGGGGGCACAGCCAGTTCATATGAATCAGTGTAGCATCATCGCTTTTACATTTGTCACAGATGGGAGTAATACTTTGGTAGAATTGAGATAGTTTGACCTTTGACATGTGAACTCGGTGGACCAGCTTGAATTGCAGAAGGTCGTGCCTTGCACGTAATGACAATTTTTCCCAGATTTCATCAGGTATCGGTCCCAGGCCCCCCTCCCATGCAGTCTTAATTCTGTCCAGAGGCGTCAATTTCAGCTTTGAGATGCTACTGCATATTTTGGACAAGGCGTCTCTTGAACCAGGGTTAAGTGTTAAAAAAGTGTTGATTGGGTTGGTGGCAGGTTCTAGAGTAAAACAGGGTAAGATTGAGCGTATATATTGTCTGATCTGAAGGTATCTGAAGAAGTGTGATTGAGGCAGGCCATATTACTTAGACAGTTAATAAAAAGAGTCGAAGCAGCCCTCCTTGAACATGTTTCTGAGACATTTGATATCTTTCTCCTGAAAGGTTGAATCAGTTAGTGAAGGAGCAAATAGATGCTTAAGAGCAACTGGGCATAGAAGCGAAAGGTCCTTGTGACCGAAGGCCTTCCTAAACTGGATCCACACCTTAAAAGAGTGGTGTACAACTGGACTATTCAATAGTTTTGGTGGAGGGCAACTCAGTGGTGAGCCTAGGAGTGCTGGGAGAGAGAGGTTTCGGCATAATTTGAGCTCCATCAGCGTCCAGTCTGGACGGGTAGGCTGAAGATAGAAGTGGGTCCAGAATGCAATGTTTTGAATGTCAGCAGCCCAGTAGTAATAATAGAACTCAGGCAACCCCATGCCTCATCCTTTCGGGGTCTCTGGAGTAATGTTTTATTTATTCTTGGTCTTTTGCCCTGCAATATGTATGAGGACACTACCGAGTCCAAAGAGTTAAAGAACGTCTTGGGAATGAGCACCGGGACACACTGAAACAAATCTGTGAATTTGGGGAGTATAGTCATTCTAAAGGGGTTTATTCGACCAGCAAGGGACAGCGTGAGAGAGGACCACTGAGATAGTGACGTTTTAACCTGGTTTAGTAGGGCAAGGAAATTATCTTTGAAGAGGTTTTTGAAGCGCCGTGTAATTACCACCCCGAGATAGTTCAACTGTCTGTCTTCGATTTTAAGTGACACATCAGAGTAGTTTAGGTCAGATGATGGCTTCTTAATTGGGAACAATTCACTTTTATGCTTATTAATCTTATATCTGGACAGTGATCCAAATTGCTCTAGCAGGGAGAGCGCTACTGGCAGAGTTAGCTGGGTCTGAGATGTCGAGCAGCAGATCATCTGCATATAATGAAACTTTATGTTCCTTATCCCCTCTCCAGATACCTGGGATGTTTCGGTTGATTTGAAGAGACACTGCAAGTGGTTCAATTGCTAAGTCGAAGAGAATTGGGCTGAATGGGCCGTCTTGACGGGTCCCACGGCTTAGAACAAATGGTTGTGAAACTGTATTATTAGTTAGAACATTTGCAACAGGAGATGAGTACTGTAGTTTAATAAAAGCGATGAATGAGGGTCCCAGTCCAAATTTCTCCAGGACCTGAAATAAGTACTTGTTCTCAACTCGGTCAAACACCTTCTCGGAGTCCAATGCATTCTGAAGTGTCACCCGGAGTTGAATACAGAATGTTAAGGAGGTGACGAACATTAAAAATGGAGTGGCGATCTAAAACAAACCCAGTTTGGTCGTCTGCTATTGTTAAGGGGACAACTTTGACTAATTGGGTCACCAGTACTTTAGCAAATATTTTAACATCTGTATTTAAGAGAGATATAGGCCTATATGAGGCAGCCTATGACGGGTCTTTCCCTTTTTTGGCTGTTAAGGTTAGAGTAGCTTCATTTAAAGACTTAGGGAGTGAGCCCAGCCTAAGAGACTCTAGCAGAACATTTGTTAATTAAAGGCAGAGGAGGGCTGAGAACATCTTAAAGAATTCAGTTGGGAAACCGTCAGGGCTAGGGGATTTTCCAGATTACATCGATGCTTCAGCCTGTGATATTTCCACTTTGGCTAGAGGTGCCTGAAGCTTCTCTTTCAAGTCTGACGGAACAGTCAGTATAGGAAGGGTATCAAGGAAGGCCTTAATTGCTGTGTCATCTTTGTTGAGTTCCGAAGTGTACAGATGAGAATTTAAAATCTTTAAATGTAGAATTTATTTTGTAATAATCTGTAGTGGTCTCTCTTTTGTCAGTTTGTATGCATCACGTGGCTCGAGCTGAGGCTCAGGTACATGAAGCAAGCAGAAGAACAACAGGGTTTCTGAAGGCAATCTTTAGAAGAAATCAAAAGGAGTCTTAGCAGATCTGAGAGAGCATTAAGGTTAGCCGAGGTCTGGAGTCCAGTACAGACGCAGAATTCAGGGTAATCTTCAGAAGCAAGGCAATGAGTCAAGGAAGGTCCTCCAGGACGGGTCTGCAGATCCAGAGGTCTCCCTGAGACTGGGTCAGCAGATGAGTTTGAATCTGGGTGGGTGAGTCTCCAGGCGAGGAATTGCAGGTGGGCAGGCTGGTGGCTGAGGCTGGATTGTGGGAAGCAGAGCAGGTCGGATCGGCATGCTGAAGGCAGGAACAGGCAGGAACAGGCAGGAACAGGCAGGAACAGGCAGGAACAGGCAGGATCAGGGACAGATCAGGACAATCGTCAACCTCCAAACATGTGCCACAGAACTGACTCAATGAGTACTACG
>OMNM01042565.1:2656-14330 GCA_900302745.1 Parablennius parvicornis
TGTTGCTTGTTGCAGAGTTAGGTGGGATTAGGACATGTATCTGTGGGATAAAACCGAGTTAGTGGGACCTTACAGGCCTCCAACTCACACCATCTGTCCCAACAGCCCCGGCACCGTCACCGGCTCTGTCACTCTCTCATTAACCTCTGTCCGCTCTGTCTGCACTCTCTGCTTCACATCTTCTTCTTTCTGGGATGTTATTGTCAATATTTACATGTTTTCGTCCCACAGACAATCACCATCTCTGCAATTAGGCCTCGGTCAGGGTTTCTCTCAATTCAGGGGCATGTGTCTCCTGACCCCGTTTGGCCTTTAGAGCTTCTCAGAGGATAAACGCTGAAGGATATGAAACCGGGTTAGTAGGGTGAGGGAGAGGTCAGCTTCCCATTTGAGGGGTTTTGGACAATCATGGGAGATGCTCAAGCTTAAAGAGTCTGTTCAAGGCATCATTTCTAATTTATCTTTAATACTACGAGACAATGGGCATTTTCCTGAAGTTTCCTAATTGAGTAAATAAACTTTTAAAAGAAATAGCAGGCATGTTAAACAATTGTAATTTTATTATCTCATTTGTCTCAATTGTGAAAACCAACACAGACGCACAGTGTTGCTCTTCCCTTCATCAGTCTTTTATTAAGTTTAGTTTTTTTTTAATCTCTGAAAATCTTTAAGCTCGCCTTTAAAGTTATCTTCTTCCTTAAAAGCTTTTAAAATACACACATTTCTTAAAAATCTAAATAAACTTTATTTGTTGTCTCAAAGCTTTTCATGCTTTAATGGCTCACTGTGGTGATGGGGAAGGCTTTGTATCAGCCCCTTTTACTACTTTTCTTTCTTGCATAAAAACTTTGCAATTAGCTTTTTCTTTGAAACTCACAAAGGCCCCCATTTTTTTCTACAATGTAGCATAAATTAATGGAAATGTCAAAGCTCATAAATAACACAATTTAAGTTTTACAAGTAATAAAAATGCCAACTTCTTTTCATCTGTCTGAAGCTGATCCCAGCAGTCAATTAGTTAAATGTCGTAAAGTAGTAGTACCACAAACCTTAAAATATGTGCAGAGTTAAGTGTGGTCTGAGTGGGAAACATCAACAAAAACAAAGCAGTGATCATTTAAAAGCTCTTTTTAAGGTTTTACACTTGAAATCTAGACAGCAGCCAATTGAAAATAATACACCTTAATTTTCTGGAGCCACAATAATTAAAAAAAAACATTTTTTAAATTGTTTCAGCCATGTGTAGTGGCTTCCTTCTGCTTTTTGTGTGCAGGTGTCAGATCTTGGTTGGTCACCAGTGGTCAGAAACACTTGCCACTAAGAACTAAGTCTGAGGAGCACATGGTGTGTTTGAGTGAATCAGACTGTCGACAACAATACAGATCAATAAGCTGTTGGAGAAACACTGTGCACAATCAATACAAGCACTACTATTACTTTCACCCATTATTGTAATCACAGTGGCGGCTCCTTAAAAGTGGCTGATTGCTTAAATGCCCCTCTGGTGATGAGACTGCAGCAGTGATCAGTTGGGTCTTTTTTTGTTTTTTTTTTTGCAGGCTGTAATTGGAGCCACCTGATTGTGAGGTGCACTGAGATGCTGCAGGGTAACTGTGTGCAGGGCTGCAGATGCAGGAGGACTGTGTTAGCCATGAAGTATGAGGTAAGTTCCTCTGTGTCTCTCCCTCTCTTTGTCCCCTCACCCTCACGGGAGGCCCTGTTGGTTTAGCTGCTAAGCTTTCCCCGGAAACACAAATGATGGGCAGATAGAGAGGTTAAAACAGAGAACAGAGGAAACAGAGAGGCAAAGACAAAACTGTTGTTGCATGTTTTGTTGTTTAACCAAGTTCTACAGGGCAGCTTTAGATTTCATGCAAAACATTAATTTGTCTTGTTTTTGGGTTTTTTTGTGACATGTAACTAAACTTGTGTTTCTGAGTCCTGTGCTCTTTCCATGAGTCAGCATGTCTGCTTGCCTTGAAGGTTTTGTTGACTGCTCAAATCAGATTTGTGAAGCACTATTAACTCACTGATTCCTTAACGAGACACTATTAAGACACAGAGAGGCTCCGGATTAAAAAGTTTAGCTTTTAAGGAGCACTGAGAAACGCTTGTTGTGCATTTCTCTGCTTGGTGGACTTAAATGGGTCGGAAAAAAACAATTGGAGGATTTTGAGCCTAACTATGACAGACAGGGCATTGTGGACACACAGGGGGTGGCAATGTTTATAGGAAACTAATAGAAACGCTGTGGTCCGATAATAAAAAGCTAGAAGTCTCGCTGCAGAAAATACATATTTATTAACAATAAATACTGATTTATAAGATCAATAAAATGAAGGACAGACTATAAGAACAACAACTACATTCTGCTCTACTATTTTCATTAATATTATCTTAAAAAGGGACGATGAATAATAAAATTGCACTCATGATATAACATTTATTCCAGCTTTGAAAGTTAATTGCATGTAAATAAATTTGCAATTTGAACTTTGCGACACATATTTTACCATCATGAACCACTCTGGGTTGTTATTTTTGTTTTTGATATATAATTTTTTGGGGAAATACAACTTTCATAGTATAGAATATAATTAAATATTCAATTTGTGTGTCAAATTATTTCCACACTCCTAACATATAAACTGAAAGATCCCAGGTGTTTTGCCTAAATAGGATAATGATAATTTAGCCTCTGTTTAAAAAAAAAAATCTGATATATACATTCATTCTTTATTTATATATTTAAATGATATAGGCTCAAACCAATCCCTTGAAATACCTCAGTTTATATATATAATTAATCTAAAACAACATAATGAGCAACAAAATAACACATTGGAGTTTAAAATGATTCAAAAAATGTATTTTTCATTGTTTGTTTTTTGTTCAATAATTCCTTTTCAAGCCTGCAAACGTTTTGTGTTCAAAGTCATGTTCAGATTATGTAATTATATTGTTATTATTGTATTCTTTTGTTGTCACTTGAAGGCATTTTTCAACCTAGCTGACTGGTTTATGAGAATATTCCTGATTCATATTTCATCATTAATCTGATTTGCTCACTAAATACTGATTTCTGACTTGTGAAGTGACTGAAACTACCTCATCTATGTGGAGTAAATCTACCATTTTCCTCTTTAAAAATTTGGTAAATACAAACTACTGTTTTAGTTGAGTAAAAGTACTTGAAAATGGAACTTGAAAATGGCTAAATGGAAGTTATGTGTTCTCATTTTTGCAGCTTTCTAGTTGTGAATGTGGGCATTTGATGGGGGCCATCAAGCATCGGAACCAAAGTCCCAGTTACTGGTGGAACTGTTTCTAAATGAATTCTGGTAAGGTATAAAGCTTTGCACGATAAGTCGCACCAACTCAGGATGTGTTAGGTGTCTAAATCACCCTACAAATATTTATATACAAGAGGAATTCCTGAAACAGTTATTATGTGTTTATACTTTTTATGTAGAACCATGAGTTTGGTGAAAATGTCGCAATCATGATTTCAGTGTCTTTAATCTAGCTCGCTCCGTGCATTGGCTGCAAGAATTATAGAAATTAATGTGAGTATCAAGAAATAAAGTGATGTAGTAAACATCAGCATAGTTGTGATTCAGTTGTATATTTTATTTGTATTTACTGGTTGTTTCTTTGTTTTGTTACAGCGAACACAAATAATGCACTGCAGAGTGTTTCTTGCAAGTTGACACAAACGTTTTCCTGCATAATGTTTTTTTTCTTTTTTTTTAGTTAATGCGTTTCTGTATCACTGCAGGCTTCACTCCTTTGAATCATTTCCATTTATTTGTATATTTTTGTTTCATCGGGCCACGGACAAAAGAAACATGTAAACCACAATATTAACAAATGTTAACAAAAACACACGCAACTCAAAGGGGACTGTGCAGAGTTTAGGAAAGAAGCAAACATCAACGCATCACTTCACAGGAAGTTGACAAGCAAGAATACCCATCAGCCACCTGGGTTTTACAGAACGTGGGGTGTAAAGGAGCAGCAGCTGCAATGACTCTCCAAGGAGTTCAATTATTTTTGTCTAAGTACAGTTGTCTGAAGTTATATTCATATTTTAATGGACATTCGAGGAGTGCTGATATTCAGCATAAGAACCGGGAAGCTGCACAGCTGCATCACACGGCTTAACAGCTGTTTCATCGTTTATTAATAGCCACGTTGACACCTGGGAAATTCAGAGTGTTTTCACACCAACAAATCAATGCCAACAAACTTCCATTTGATTTTGGTTCAGTTTCATAATGTACTTTTAGAAACCTTCCTGCAAAAAAGACCACATAGTTAAAACACTTGCTTATTTGAAGCGTTCGTGACTTCAACAAAATAATACACAGAAGCAAATTTATCTAATTAACCTACATATATTGTCAATCATTTAATTTTTTGTGCATCTGTGTGCCTTATATTTCATCATTGTGATCAACCGTTTTTGGTGCAGCCAAATAATGAATGAAACCATGGTTTTATATACGGGAATAGAATTGTGTACTTATACACCTTCATGTTGTTTCAGAAACATTTTGTAAAGGTGATTATTATAGAATCTCTGTTTTATGTACAACTTATTGTGCTTGAATTTTTCCATGTTGTTTACATTGTGTCTATGATCCTTGGAGGTAAATACTGTACAGTACAACTTGTGTGGGGGTTTTTTGTTGTTGTTTTTTTTTAATTGCATTACTGGAAGGGAGATGAGTCTTTGATTTAAAACTACTAGAAATGTTCAGAGTCTTCCATTTGATCAACGCACAGTTTCTTTTTTTTTAAAATATGGCAGGTGGACCAAATGTTGAGCATCTTTTGGGGGTTCCTCATACTAGAAGAGAGTTCCTGTAGTCAAAATGCAGCAAAAGATGACTCTGGCTCAATGCCATGACAATAACGACATGGTATTTTTTCACACATGGAATCATACAAAATTCGTGTGACATAACTTAGATAATGTTATTAATATGGTATTTAGAGTGGGGGTTTTTTTTTCCTGAAATGTTGTATATACTAAGCTAGCAAACGCATTTCTACAGCAGCTGTAGCTCCAGAGTTTACCTTCACCATGGAAACACGGGAATCAAATATTTTGAAAGGTGCATTTAGTAGAAAAAGGTCCTATCACAGACATTACCTGTGCAGGGAGCAACAGAGTCTTTCCATCGAGATGCCATTTTGGTGTAGTTATACTGAAAATCAACTCTGGACAGAAATTCTCTCATCTATTTAAATTCTTCTTATCTGATTTGAAATGTGACATAAGTTAAATAAAATGTTAAATGTCAGAATTAAAATCCTATGTTTTTTTTTATGCTTTATTCTCATTCAAAATAAGTTGTCCATTAGTTTGAACACACTTTAATTCACCAGCCTCTTGCACTTTCAGAAGATATCAAAACAGTTATGTGTGTCTTCCCCTAAATGTTGTCTTTGAGAAACAAAGTTGTAATGGATAGAAAGCTCATCAGAAATCACTGCTGCAAACAATTCCAGCTCCACTGAGTCCACAACATTAGCCCAGGCACAAGCTGACTAGCCACACTAATGCTAATGCAATTACAAGATATATAACATAAATAACTTCTGATATTTAGTGGATGAAATAATCAAGAAAATAAAAGTATATTACAATAATGAATAATTAATCTTAAGTTTGGATTTAAAAGCACTAACTGAAATTAATTCAGCTTTTATTTTTTTCGGTAGCATATTCTAAGAAAAAGGTTGACATGTGCTCAATTTAGTTTGGGAACGTGGAACCAAAGGTAACAAACTCATTATTGGATAATTAGGGAGTACATTTAGGGAAATAATAAAGCAAGTAGTGTATTACATATGAAAAGGAGAAGCTGAATTCACCAGTTTGCCATGTCTGAGTTCTCCATTATTATACCATCAGTTCTCTCAGAAACTCTTTTCAGTGGCTCTGAGTAGCTTTGACTGTCCACTGTGAGGCAGTGCAGAGTTTGCACTTTAACACAACTGTGAAAACTTCTTTTTACTCAGTAATTAATGGATTTTTTTTTCATTTTTACTCCTCACTTGAATCTGAACTGTGAGAATAGAAAAGAGTGCAAAGATGCTAACTCAAAGTCTCAGCATTGCCAAATGTACATAATTTGACACAAATATCTGGAGTGTGATAGAGAGAGAGAGAGAGAGAGAGAGAGAGAGAGAGAGAGCGAGAGAGAGAGAGAGCGAGCGAGAGAGAGAGAGAGAGCGAGAGAGGGAGAGAGAGAGAGAGAGAGGGGATTGTTGTTAACAGGGATTTGCAGCAGAGGGGAAAGAAAGAAAGGGGGCAGTGGCACTCAGTGACAGAGTGCTATCCCCACTCACATGCTCACACATACACACACACACGCTCACGCGCGTATACACACTCTGTGTTTATTCTGTGTCTCTTTCCAAAAGTGTCAGTCACCTAGTCAGTCAATTATTTCTGTGTGCGTGTGTGTGTCTGGTGGGATGTTGAAAAGAGCTCATAACCAACCTTCATCATCTCTATGACAGACGGTAAGATCATTTCATTCAACTTTGCCGGTTCGACTGTCTCTTGTGTTATGGGCCTTTATCTCTGACGCCTTTCATTCTACTTTTTTCTCTCATGCGTGTGTTTGTGCCCTGACTCTGGTCCGGAGCCAGACTGAGGCCTCCATGGAGCGCCGTCACTGTTTGCTTTCTTTTTACAATCCATTTTGAGCCACGGGGGGTATAACTAATGAGCTGTGTCACACAGGCTCTAGTAGAAGGTGGATTTTTAATTAGATGTTCGTTTTAATAATAATAACTATTATATTTGAAGGTTTTTAATTATAGTTTAAATAAATAGCTTTGCTCCCCTACAGCTTCATTTGATGTGATTATGCCATGTGGTATACACTGAGATCCCTGAACATTTCTTGATACTGTGGAGTTCCTGGCAGCTTCAGCCTGTTCATCTGTGTTTCATTGATTTGACTTCTCAGATTCATGTTTGTCATGAGTGTGACCTGTAACATGTTTGAAAGTACTTTTTTGTGCATATGTTGATTATTCTTGTTTTTGATCCTGAATCTGACTAAAGAAAATCCTCTAAAAGGACTCTTCTTTTCGCATGTCCTTTGTAACTTTACCAACATGTCCTCCAAAAACGTACATTTTGAGTCTGACATAGATGTGTTTCAATTTGTTTTGGAAAGTCTCTGGCTTCAGATTAAAGTCTGAACTTGATGGTAATTGGATTTAGTCTCAAAGACTTGTGGATCTTTCTGGCAAAAATGATTAATTCATCTGAATTATTGTGCTTCACTCAGGCTTGAGTTCCATGAGCAGACATTTCTGGAAATTTTGCAATTTGTATCTATTGTGCGTATGTTTGTCTATTAATTACTAATATGTAATAATTTCAACACAGATGCACACGATACAAAATCTGAAAGCAAAAAAAAAGCCTTCAAAGCATGTGATGCACTTTTGTAAAACCTCCAAAGAGACACACTTTTCATGTTAGTGGTTTGATAGAGATATGCCTTTATTTTGGAGAAAGAACCATTGTAAAGATCACAATGTGTCACTTACTGATTGCAAAGATGAAAGACGCATTTGCTGAATTTGCGCAAACAAAGTTTTATATTGTGATATTGTAAGTCGAAAGTTCTGGTTTGTCAATCAACTCTGCAAACAATAGCATGTGGCAGTGCATGCACGTGTATGTGAATCCATATATAGTGCCATACATGTGTGTATTAAGACGATGGGCACGGGTGATGTTCTATAGATTAGAGTCTTCTTAACGTGTCACACAACCACACACACACACACACACACACACACACACACACACACACACAAACACACACACACACACACACACCTTTTAATCTCAAAGGTTCTGTTTAATTTTTCTTGAGCAGTGTCAGTGTGTGTCTAAAGGCTGTGAGCGTTCAGACTGCAGCTCTTTCTCATCACAGCAGCAGCTGGTGAGTCTCTCTACATTTCCCTTGTTTTTATTATACTACATACTACATTTCTATTTATGAAAACTTTTTTAACAAAACTTCAGCGTAGTTCAGAACTTTTCAGGGTAAAAGCCAATGATCAGACACCTTGTAACCATGGAAACCAGATCAAACATTTCATGGAAGGACATTGAATTCAAATTAAAGTGTCGTGTTCTCACAGTGTGCATGGTTTTCGTCTCACAGGGTCTCAAGCTGTTGGAGGTTAGTGGGCGACTGTTAATGTCCTGTAAAAGAAAAATGCTTAAAATGCATGTAATGGTTTGATGAGACCTCAGGAAGAATAGCGACTGAGATTTCAGAAAGTAATGGGGATCTTAATAAAAATGAAATTCAATGAAATTAATAACAGTCATGTGGCCATCAGCATTAGTAACAGTCATGTGACCTCTAGGTGGATCTCGTTGACATTATCCATGGCATTTAACGCCGGCCTCGCCGCTCTCGGTGCCGGCGCAGCGGTAGCAGACGTTGCCCAGGCCATCGGTCAAGGCAGCCCCACCCACCGGCAGGTCCTCATTTACATAACCAATGGATGCAGCAGCTACACTCTGGTCAACCCCAGGTAGAAGTTCTCTCCTGAGCTCTCCACCAGAATGTAATCTGCAGACTGTAATGTTTAACCCTTTCCCCACTGAACAGGTGGCACACCTACAGCGGGAGCTGCTCCTCCCCATTACCACCCACCATCCCCTCCAATGGGTCGGGCAGCGCTCTGTTCATCAAGACCCCTCACACGGCCTGTGGCTCCGTCGGTGTCCTGACCTACGACCTCTTGTACCACCACGCCTGCCAACCCTGTGAAAAAATTGCTATAATGTTCTCTAATCCCTACAACTTCAACCTGTACCCCAACTTGTTCGCAGTGGGAGTGTTTGAGCAGAGCAAGCAGTGCGATTACGATCTGTACCATGAGATGTACTACAAAACAAGCCAGTCCTTCGTCAGAAGTCAGGCAAACAGCTCTGTCTTAAAGTACGAAGGCAGACGAATTAGAATTGAGGCGACTATGTCGAACGTCTACCAGCCAGTAATGAAGGTGCAAGTTAGTGAGACCAGTGGCGCCTGCAGCGGCGGCTGGTGGTAAAAGATTTTTTCGGGGGGCCGCACTGGAGGGTGGGTATTACAACATAACAATAAACATCCTAAACACAACTTTTGCTCTCGTCTTCATTTTTCATTCACTTTCTCTTCCTCACTGGCCTGCTGCTGGATTTTTAAATCTGGTTGGTCCAAGCTCCTTTATGCTACGTTTTTCTCATGTGAACACCTTGTGAAAGGATTTCTTTGTAAATTAGTGACTGGATTGTCTTTTTCCATCGCCATCGTCTCCTGTCTTGTCGCTTTCTGGTTCTTCAGTTTGCAACTGTGTGTTTGAGTGACAGTCAGGCAAGCATGATAAGCTGCCAGGGGCGGGACTTTGATTGACATCATTGAATCTTTAAGTAGCCAATTAGAGACAAGCATAAAGTCGCATGGAATCCAAAAAGTTCAAGAACCTCCATAAACTGTCATTTGGCCGTCGCCCCACCAATGAAATGTTCTGTATGTATTTAGGTCCAGACAAACAAACAAACCCAAATAAACTCAGTATGGAATGGGAATGCTGAAAAATCAAAAGCCAGACACGTTTTAGGAGTGAACAGATGTATGTATGTGATATATATTTACTGTGTCGATACATTTTTCCTGCAGTTTTGATGGGGACGGCGCTCTGGCGCCCCCTATTGACAAGCATCCACTGAGTGAGACTGGCTGAGGCACTGTTCAGTGTCTGACAGTAGAAAGACAAACCCAGAGAGAATGTTTGGAGCGGAGGTTTGAAAGTGTCTTTCTATATAACCTGCAACAACTGTGACTTACGGAACATTCTTTTTTTTACTGTACCTTATTCTTTAGTGAGAAAAAAAGGTTCTGCTGGTCCCCGATACAACGACAGCTACTGGTGTGTAGAGAAACCTCTGTCAGCGATAACCTGTCGTCCATATTGTCACACCCGGTTACCGTCTGGTTACGGTTTCTTTTATAGTGACATTAAAATCCGTTCAACTTTTTCTTTTGTTCTAAATGCTTTAATAGCCAATCTTAACTAGGTAGGCACATTCAGTGGCATTTCTATATGAAAATATTTGGTAGGACAAGATTTAATTTCAGGTCTATTTCAGGTCTAGTGTTGCCACTAAGTAAAGTAAACTTTTTGACAACCATATAAGTGCTGATCCTGTGAAAAGGTTGTACACTGGAAATAGATGATTGAAAACCCCTAAAATAAACAAAAATCTAACTGGAAAAAAATATCAGATTAGGGAATCGACCCTGGGTTTAATGCTTAGGAGACAGAATTTCTCCCACCAACAGAGTTAATCAATAACTAATGCCTAAAACATTTTAACACCAAGTTACTTAGTTCACCCCCAGCGACCTCCAGTTTCTCTGCTAAAGTAAGAGTTTTAAACTCGTACAGTAAATAATCGACATAAATCATTTGATTTTTAACTTAGCTCTAGAGGCTACTGTTTGTTAGCTCGAGCTGCTAACAAGCTAGCATTTGACGAGTTTTTCTGTGAAGCAGCGTCTAAATCAGCGCCAGCCAATCAGCTCTGAGCTTCTTGGTGACCTTGTTAGTGGGCGGGGCTTCAAGCCCCACCAGGCATCAAATTCACGTGATCTTAATGAATGAAGCCACAGCCTGAGCATGCTCACTTACACTTACTTATACTTTACTTTATTATACACACTGCATGGCGGGGGAGGGGCGAGCCCCACTCATTCAAACATCGGTGTGGATCAGGAGGAAACAGCGAGAAGCAGCAACTGGAGACCAAAAACCAGGAAATAGAGTCCTCACACTGATTATGGGCAATTTAGGACAACGTTTTATTCACAGACAAGAAAATATTGTAGATAATCTTAAAGAATTATTAACATATTTTACACGCAGTCCTTTCTGATGGCACTCGTTGGGTCGCAGCATTTCAACCCCCAAATAATAATAATAAAAACAAGAAAACTCGAGTGGACATTTTGTGTGCCTGCTTCCTGCTGTCGAGCTCGTACACTGTACAGCTAGCATCGCTAAAGTTCAAAGGTCAAAGTGATAAGATGTTCAGTAAAACAGTTTCATGTAAATGTCCTTCGGCTCAACAATTATAAAAGGTTCCTTCAAAGCGTCGAAATATTTGTCGAAATAAGGCCTCAAAAACTTACTGCACTGCAGGTGTTCAACCAAGAGGCCCAAACTGAACAATACACCTTTTCATTTTGCATTAATATAATGCACCTGTAACGTTAATGCCTTAGTGGAAGAGAGGCGATATAGCACCTGATGGGGGAGCGTCACCTGGGGCCGCCCAGACACAGGGTGTGACAGACGGGAGACAGAGGACTGAAAATTGTCTGTGAGTTTGGACTTTCAGTTTGGGGATTTGATTTGAATTAAAATGCTAAATGGACTTTGTGAATCCGCGTCTCTGTGGGTGAACCCGGGGGTGGCACACACTATGGCCACGCTGGCTCCCCGTCAGGGAACCCACAGAGACGCGGGATATCGTACATATCTTGTTAAGTCAAACAATTTTGAAATAATTCATCTTAAAAAGACTTTGAGATGAAAATTATTAAAGCGAAAATCTGTTTTTGTGTGAAAATGTACA
>OMNM01042589.1:0-11063 GCA_900302745.1 Parablennius parvicornis
ATATATGTATATATATATATGTATATATATGTGTGTATATATATATATATGTATATATATATATGTATATATATATATATGTATATGTATATATATATATATATGTATATATATATATGTATATGTATATATATGTATATGTATGTATATATGTATATGTATATGTATGTATATGTATATATATAAGTAAAAAAAGGACAAACATTTTAGCATTACATGTGTATTATATATTCAAAATGGTCAAAAGTGATTTCTATGCTACTCAATGTCGCAGCGCTTTCGTCTCGTAGTGAGACGGTTACATGTTCAGTCTTGAATATATAGATTCTATTTAAACCATACACAAAGGTAAGCCAGTTGGTCAACAACAGTTTCATAGAATCTTGGAACTAATGGACAAAATTAGAGCTGAATGAAACTTTAGTGGTGAAACATTTGCAAGTTTGAAAACGTAAACCAGTCCACCAAGTGGACACCCTGAGACGGAGTGTGAGCCCAAAGAGTTTATCCTCAGAGAAAAGGAACTCGTTGTCACAGACCATAACAGAGAAGCTGTATTTCACCACATAGTCTGATAGTAACAAGAAGATTTGTAATTCATACATTAAATAGAACAGGGGCATTATGGAAGGATGGATTGTGGATAGGATAATGACATAGCTTTCCACAAAAGCAACCAGATCCTGGAAATGAGCTTTTTTGTCTGGCCTTTTCATAATGTCATGAGCAGTGGTTCTCCATCACTCCCTCATTTTATATGGCATCTTCAAAATAATGACTCTCATGTTCACAGGCCTGTCCAATTCCTGCATGTACTGAAGTTCCTCCATTACATTACAGCATCCACGCAAAATCATTTTTGTTTTTTTTCTTGAGATTGTAGAGCTTTGACATATACATTTTAATGTTTGCTATGTAAAAGCCTTCTGTGTTTAATCATTTGCAACATTGTATAGATTTCCAAAATGGTCTAGTAAAAAACCTTTTGCAACAATGTATCTATGTGATGGCAGTTACACACCAGCTCTCATTGCTGCCCCCTGGTGGACTGTTCCAAGTAGTACAAGGAGTCTGCCTTCATTATCTTCTGCTCCACAAGTCAAAGCGGCTGCCTTCAAGCTTCAAGCTGCTTGTGTTTACATGCATTAAATCTCACTGTGTGGATCCAGTTTGTCTATTAAAATAATAACTCTTTTTAAATTCTCACAAACCACACTTTTTATTTTAACCTGAGCTTCTTTTTTAAATTTCTAAAATGAAATGTGACAGAGATTATTAGGCTTTAAAAAAAAAAAAAAATTGAAGGTATATGCCGAGATTTTTATTATGGTGCACCGTGTTATGAGGTTTTCTTCAACTGTTTTGTAATTGTACAGGATGTATTAGGCAATCACATCAGTCTGCAATAGTAAAAATTTGGGTTCCTCAAGAAAAAGGTCTCTCACTTATACTCTCTCACTTATGGTTCTAAAAACCTTTTTAACATTAAATTATTAGCATGTTTTCGGCTTTATTACATTCAGAATTGTCGATATTATTCCATTACTGACTGTTATTGTGTTATTGGTTGTTACACCTACATTTGAGCCAGTGAAGCAGACCCTGGCATCTTAAGGTCCGGGGGCACTACGTGGTCATTTGCTCCTGTTTGACCGGCCCTCAGGGTGTCATTGGGAAATCTTCAATTAAATGTTATGATTGGCTTTATTACAGCTAAAATGGTCATGGTTTTCCAAGCTATTGCCCATTATTATTACACTATTGGTTGACTCTAGCACATTGTTAACTCACAAATGTTTGAAAGTGGGAAATAAAATACATTTATTGCAGAGAATGTAGTTTTTACCTATGAAACTCAAAGTTTTGACAAATTGAATCATCAGAGTCTCAGTCAAACAAAGATTGAGACGTTGAGCAACAGTAACTTCAAACATTTGTATTGGTTTTTTTCAAAGCTTTTTATCAAGATAATTGTTATTCAGCAAAGCTCAAGTGAACTTACATATCAGCCCTAATAGATCCTATTTTTTCATGTGGCCCCAAAGTATCTTATAGGCCTTATTTCTGACTGCATGTTGTGATGCCTAGATTGGCTTTGTTATCTACAGAGGATTTTCTTTTTTTTTTTTTTTTTTTTTGGGATCCGTCCATCCCTCCATCCATCCATCCATTGTCTACTGCTTATCCGGGGCCGGGTCGCCGAGGCAGCAGTCTCAGCAGAGATGCCCAGACTTCCCTCGCCCCAGACACTTCCTCCAGCTCTGCCGGTGGGACCCCAAGGCGTTCCCAGGCCAGCTGAGAGACATAGTCCCTTTAGCGTGTCCTAAGTCTACCCCGAGGCCTCCTGCCAGAGGGACATGCCCCGAACACCTCCCTGGGGAGGCGTCCGTGGGGCATCTGAAACAGATGCCCGAGCCACCTCAGCTGGCTCCTCTCAGTGTGGAGGAGCAGCGGCTCTACGCCGAGCTCCTCTTTGGTGACTGAGTTCCTCACCCTATCTCTGAGGGTGCGCCCAGCCACCCTACGGAGGAAACTCATTTCAGCCGCTTTCATCCTGGATCTCGTTCTTTCGGTCATGACCCAGAGCTCATGACCATAGGTGAGGGTAGGAACGAAGATCGACCGGTAAATCGAGAGCTTCGTCTTCCAGCTCAGCTCCTTCTTCACCACAACGGACCGATACAACGTCTGCATGACTGCAGACGCTGCACCGATCCGCCTGTCGATCTCACGCTCCATCTTCCCCTCACTTGTGAACAAGACCCCGAGATACTTGAAGTGCTCCACTTGGGGCAAGGGCACTCCACCGACCTGAAGGGGGCAAGCCACCTTTTTCTGGTCGAGGACCATAGCCTTGGATGTAGGGGTGCTGATCCTCATCCGACCCCCTCCGGTCCCTGGATGTACCTACAAATTTTGTCCATGAAGGTAATGAACAGAACCAGTGACAGAGGACAGTCTTGCCGGAGGCCAATGTGCACTGGGAACAGATCCGACTTACTGCTGGCAATGCGAACCAAACGCCTGCTCCAGGTGTACAGAGACCGGACAGCCCTTAACAAAGGGCACCGGACTCCATATTCCCGGAGCACCCTCTACAGGACGTCCCAAGGGACGCGGTAGAACGCCTTCTCCAGATCCACAAAACACATGTGGACTGGTTGGGTGAACACCCATGAACCCTCGAGTACCTGGTGGAGAGTATACAGCTGGTCCAGTGTTCCACGATTGGGACGATTATTTTTTTTTTTAAATCTTGCAGTTAAATATATTTTATCAAGTGGCCCATATCTGATTCTTGGGATTACACTTGCTTTGTGTAGTGTTTCCTAAACTTCAGGTTACTTCTGAACCAAGCGCTAACTGCAAAGCTAAACAAATGGATGTAACATGTTTGATGTAAATGTTGCTATCCTGAGAAGAACATTGCCAGGAATTTTTTTTTCTTATTTTTTCTTTTTTTTTTTTTAGGCAGAGAAGGGATTGCATCTTATGCATATGCTGCAGACTAGGAAGGCACGTGATCTCAACTGACCACTGTGCCGGATTTTTCTCGAGTCAGAGCGCCTACACACGTCTCATTTCTTTTCTGTGTGATCACTATGTGATAAAATAAGCTTGATGGTTGCAGATTTGATTAAGTTAAAGGTGCAATGTTGATCAGCCTGGTTACACGGCAGTCGCATTTGCACATGTCCAATACATATCTGATATACTGTACACTGATCTCAAAATATCTTGAAGGCATCTATCTTTTTCCTGCTTACACTGTCCAGAAGCAGATCCGTGCCACATAACAGCAATAAATTGGAATTGTGTCACATTACATTAAATGTATAAGTAGTATAAGTTTGAAGTAAAAGAACAAAGGTTTGGTGCAAAGAGGAGTTTTTTTTCAGTACAACATTTGGAGATTTAAAGATGTAATGTAATAATAATGTTGTCTTTCTTTCTTTCTTTCTATTAGCAGTTAAGAATAAATCTTTCCTTCTTGGTAACATTCATCCCTCCCACTTATGACTGTACTTCACAAAATGACCACAAGCTGCCTCTGTGCACCTTCTTTATGTAGTGTTTCTGCTCAGAGAGGAACCACAGGGCTGATGAGAACTGGAAGCTGGGGGGGTTGCGATCCGGATGTGGTGCAACACTGAAACAGGAAGTTTGAGCTGCTGCAGGAGGAGGAAGAGAAGGAGGCGCTCTTATTGACACACAGCAGACCGTATTTGTTACTTCCTGTGACACATTTCATGTCTTTTAAAAACAACTGTTTCTTCAAAGCAATTTTTAAAGAACTGAACAGATGTGTTTGAGTGGATTCAACACGACTTCACGATTAACAAAGGAAATATATGAATGTTGGAAATGATTGAAGTTCTTTATGTCTGGGTCATGTGACATCTCAAGTGATAGGGCATCATTTAATTTGAGAAAAATGTCACGTTTATGCAGCACCGTTTTAAGAATGATTTCCATTTCCACAGAAAGGGCCGAAATAATGAACACAATGTAGTTTGTGTTTCCCCCATTCCCATGGAGAGAGTGATTTCAAAAAGTTGCGTTTTCAGGGGCATTAAAATGTAACAAAACTTTTCCATTGCCACTTAAAAACATTTTCACTTCAACTGGGATCTTATTAAATTAGTTACCATAATCCTCTAAAATCCTTCAAACCCCCACCAACCCGCGCTGTACTTAAAATGAAACATTTGCAATGTCAAAAGGTGGTCAGGTGGAATAATAAAAATACAGCATCTTTTCAAACTGAAAGAGTTTGAAAAGTTCAAAGAATACTACAAAGTTCAGAGGAACCTTACTTGTAGTTTAGAAGTCTTGTAAGTTTTTGCATTTAATAAAACCACAAAGGCGTTTTGAGATACAAAACACACGTGTGAGGAAGTGAGGAGAGTAAATATGAGGAATTGAGCCGCAGCTGCTCACCTTCCACTTTCACATGTCAACAAACCTGAAGAGTTGTTTTTCCTTTATTAAATAATGACCTCATGAGAACAGGACAAACACAGAAGTCACACAGCCAGGTATATGTAGAATACAATATATAAACAAGGCAAAAATGATTTCTTCCCAATATTACAGTAAGACACAAGAAAGGATTTGACAATGCAGAAGATTTGTGTTGCCAATATTGCACGGTCAAAAATGGAGGCTAACTACATTTTCTTAATTTATCACCATCAGGATAAAGTACAAACACTAAAATGGAAAAAAAATGTCATATTTACATTAAAAAAAAACTTTGAGATAACACATAACTAAGCAGAGCCTATATGTGATGATCTGATGGACAGGAGTGAAGGTTTATACAACTATAATTCCTCTAAATGTCCATTTGTGCACTGTATGAGAAGTACCAGGAAGAGACAGAAAGTGCAGTAGGTTCACTGCCAGAACAACATCACTGGACCAAAGTAGACCTGATACCATTGAGGACCTGTAGCTCGTTACGCTGATACCAGCAGAAGCTGAAACATGTTCTTGGTGCAGGACTGATTCTCTCAGTCTCCGAGAAAATGAAACAAGCGGAAAGCGAAGTCCCTCTTTTAGCCCACAGCACCTCAGTTCATGTGTTTCCGATGAGACACGGCTGTCGTCAACAAAAATATGTTGCAAAAGAAACCATACAGGAGGTTCGGATCTCACAAACGCTGCTCAGTCCTGAGGAGTATGGTTTATCACCTTCTTTTTACGGAGTGAGACTAAGTCGTAGAAAGGATCCCTGGTGATGCTCGCTCTGTGGGAAGTGAAAATGGTTCTGATTAGTCTTGATCAAAATTAACTGAGGCCGCGTTTACACATTCCCGGGTTTTTACAAAAATGGGTATTTCCCCCTTTACGTTTGAAAAAAAAAATCTTTGTTGACACGAACCACACCTGCATATCCGCCTACTGCCTTTTATATGCAACCAGAGATACTGAGTTTATATAGATCTCCACTGTGGCCGGAGTTTTCAGGAATCATCGTTTGTGAAGAGTTATAACTGCGTTCATGTGTAAATGCGTGGCCCAAATGCAGAGAAATATCACAGTTATTTTCAAATACATGTAAACGTGGCCTGAATTACACAAAATCAATCTATTTGAATAGGATGTGCTGGAGTAGGGGGGAATTCACCCTGGAAGAAAAGTTCTTCATGGAGCCAAGACAACAGCTGAACATGTAAATTACAGATGCAATAATAAACTATGCAATCACTTTTGATCAATTTATTTATGAGTATAAACTAGACGGGTCTGAAGCCATGTTTGCACTTGCAGTATTTGGGTTTTTACAAAAACGGATATTTTATAAAAAATAAAAACATCCGGAGACACAGACACTGCAGCTGAGCCTGCAAATTGGTGTTTGGTTTAGTTTTGATTTAGTTTAAGAAAGTATGTTGTTTGGAAGTTCCGTCTCCACCCCTTGGGTGGCTCCTCCTTTATGTGCAGAGAGGTGATGAAGCACCTGATGCAATATCAAATTTGCATATGTGTTTTACCTCAGCCAATTTTTAGTAAATCGGGCCTCTGATGTTTTCAAAACAATTGAACCAGGTCAACTGAACCTGGTCATAAGTAGATTGGACCAGTGGTGTAGTGATCCTGGAGAAATAGGTCTACTCTCCATTTGTACCTTCTTTTAAAGCAGCCCAGAAACACCAGTTTGGCATGTGAGATGACTCTATTTAGTGAAAATCCATCCATACTATTTGCTCATTGTGACATAATTTCAGTGTCATTTATTGGTTTGAAATATTTGCTTTGCCATGGCCCGCCTTGTTCTGATAGACATTGACCAATCAACTCAGTGAACATATCAACGAGCCCTAGCCAATCAGAGGCAGAGCATGGTTTCATCATCCTTGGGAACAAAAATTGGTAATCTGCCTCATAGATATTGCTGAGTGATGCATCATGGGGGGATTTGACGTGGGTGTACATAATGCTGAGTGGAAAATAACTGAGCAAACCCTGTAGACCCTGGACTACATCACTGGATTGGACATATTTCCAAGTCCAGTTAACCTGATTTCATTGCTTTGAGATACACGGTACCTGGACTATCGAGAGCATGCATGAACAGGCCACTCATTGGAATGGCAAAACAAAAGGTCAACCAAGTTTCAATCTACCTGATGGCTTCAATCCACGAGTCTCTTTCCTCAGCACTGGCAGCACAAATGGTGTAGGACTGGTGCTTCCCCTCCACCACCCGACCGTCTGTTTCCGTCTTACAGGCTTTGATCTTTTGGCCTCGACCGTTGGGGTTGTACAGCTCCAGACAGTACTGAACACGACCAGACCATAAACATTATGGTCAGTGTTTCAATATTCACCTATCAGGCATCAAACCTTCTCATTCGACCTAATACCACGTTTTTGTCCATCTCACCGGTTTGCGAGCGTACGTCACTTCCCTCACAAACAGATTCTCCAGAGGGATGATGCCTCTTGGCTCTTTATCCTGCAGACAGTTTACAAAGAGAAAGACTGAGTCAGTCGACAAGTTCCAGAGTCAAGAAGGAACAGCTGCCATTAAAAATACTACCGGCGTCCAGAAAAAAGAGGAAGCAGAAGAGACTGACAATTGTGATCTGAAGCTTAGGAATATTAAACACTTTCAAGCATAAAGTGAAATTAACACAGGACTAAATAGCGCTCATAGAGGCTAAAGCTAGACAACCATAAAGACAACAACAAAGACATATCCTAACAGTAGTGGGTAGAAGGAAAGTGACAGAAGGTGAATGATGTCTGGTAGGTCCTAAAAATAACAACATTTTGCAGTTGTGAGTCATATTCCCCTTCAGTGCATACTCTAGGTGTACATCTGTGCCACGTTTTTCAGTAGACAAGATGCTTTGAACAAAGATACAGCATCCAAAAATAGTTCATCAGGACTTGCTGCTGAATCACATCATTAGTGATAATTTGATTAAGTCTTTACTACTAGAAGTTCTTGCTAAATTGTTAATTATCTAATTGGCTAAATCATCAAAATTGCAAACTAAATAAACTTTATCAGTCATTAACTTCAGAAAAGAATGTAGAACCAAATCTACTAAAGCTCCATGTTAAAAAAATCAGGCATGACATGATACCTCTCATATTGTTAGTCTTAGTCCCATTTACATAAAAATGTTTACATTTAAAACAACCAGGCCAAGAGTTGGTGCTGTTTATATTTGTAATGAAAACACACACACACACACACACACACACACACACACACACACACACACACATACACAACTATTTATGTTCACATAAATAATTCTGTGTGTTTATCTGCAATTCGGCAGATATTATGCAGGATCTCAATAAATGAGGCAGTACGTGTTTTGTGGCTTCTTATGGAATTATAAGATGGTTGAGCAATCACAGTAATCACAGCGGCATGGCTGGGTTGTTAGCGCGGTAGTCTCCCAATTGGAAGGTTGTAGGTTTGATTCTCATCTCCACCTGTCTATGTGCCAAAGTGTCCTTGCTCGTGGATCGAAGCCAAACTGCTCCCAGTTGAGTGACATTCAGCCTTGTATGGCTCCATCGGTGTGTGAATATGTGCATGATTGGGAAAAAAATTGTGAAGCCATTTTTTGACCATTGTCTGAGAAAAACGCGATATACTTAAAGCTTACTAACATTCAACTTCATAAGGCCACTGTTTGTATAGAAAAGTCTTTGCAATAGCTTCATGAAGTGATTGGAATTATGCTATAAATTTATCTACGGTACCCTCTTGTGGCTGCAGGAAATATGACAAGAACAATGTATGACAACGTGATTTTATAGATGAATTATGGTTCTACTGCTGCTTTCTTCAATATTAAAACTGGGAACAATAAAATATGAGTAAAGGAATGAATAGGTAAATCTCTTTTTGGACAGATCATATGCCAGTGACACAGTTTATAGGGCACTGTGGGGGCAGCTTACAGTGGTGAACTCAAAGTAGTAAAGGCAGTTGTCAGTCAGGATGAACCATCGTCTCTTCCACGTCTTTACCCGACCCCCTGCAAACAAAACAGACAGTGAAAATGGTCGCGAAACATACAGAAACAGCAACTATCGTAGATGTAAATTCCAATATTTAGTAATTTTCTTGGGGCTTCCTCTTTACTTTCTCGTTTTTACCTCATCAGTTGTTGATATAGCACAGTAATTTAAATGTTAATTGTGGTACCGCTATCATACCGAGTTTGAGGAGCCAGCCCTCTCGGTCAGGGTTGAAGAAGGTGTGAGTAAGGTCATTCCCGTCGTCCTCTGGGATTTTGAAAGGCTCATTATGGATGCTCTCGTACAGTTTCTGGGTCAATGGAGTTGAACAGTGAAAACAATTAGAGACATGAGGCCAACAATGGTTTCCCTCATCATTTTCATAAGCTCCATAACACCGCAATACATCAACAAGTGTCATTGTGTCATGTTCTTATATAATACTGTCTTTTTATTTTGTTGTACTTGTACAATAACAATAAACTATTCTATTCTATTCTATTCTATTCTATTCTATTCTATTCTATTCTATTCTATTCTATTCTATTCTAGGACAGTTGTTGAAGTCACCTAAAAAGTGGCATGCACAGGCAGTAATTCCAATTGGAGGCACAATGTGGGTTGGTCCAGACGATGATATGAGACTTGATTATGTGGATGTGTGAATATTTTTAAGGATGTGATTTTGTGGCATACAAGAAGTAACCACTTTGTGTTTGTATGTTCCATTGGCATCACATTACTACTCAATCAGGTAAAGGTTCTTGGTATGGGATAGGCCTTGAAGATAATTTTGTCTGAGTAGAAATGGTAAATCCTCCTGTGTTCTTAGGTATTCCATGAATTACTAACTGAACAGAGAAATTAAGGAGAGATCCAAGAGTCTGAGAAAATGTGATCCTACGCCAGAAATAATATATATAGTGTCTTATAATTTAACTTAGCGAATGAGACAGGAAACAGCCAGAATTGAGAAGCAAAAAATGTCCAAACGTATGTGTAAAAGACCACAACAAATGCAAAAACAATCAGTCGGAGAAAAAGCAAAAAAACAAAAAAAACAAAAACAACACGATAAGACTAAATTATCACAATGTGATGAAATGAGGCAGAAAAAAGGAGTAGATGCAAGCTATTCAATCTTTGGCTCAAGAACAAGGTGCTAAAAAACTAAAATGAGACATAAGGGACTAAAACTGAATGCAAAACATCAATAAATAGATGTAAAATCACCACAAGTGGTTTCAAATGACTTCTGCAGACACACCACACGATATTCATTATGTTGTCGGAGGAGTGGGGATGTCTGAACTATATGAAAGAAAGGTTCTGCAGTTTTCCTGGGATTATTTCCCTGGGATTGTTTCCCTGGGATTTTTTCCGTGGGATTGTATCCGTGGGATTGACTGTAAGGTTCTCACCGAGAGCAGATCGTTGGGCAGATCTTCGCCGTTGTTGATGCCTCTGTTCATGGAGATGAAACGCTCCAGAGTGGTTTTGTCTTTAACGTTGGGGTTGTGAAGGCTGGTGTTCAACATGATGATGGCAAAAGACAGGATGTAACACGTGTCTGGTGTTGAGAAAAAAGACGCACACATCAAAAGACGAAGAGGAAATATAGAACAACATTCAAACCCTATTGGTTATTGGCAATGTGGGGCATTTCGAAAGTGAACATGTGATAAAATGAAATATTCAGAGAGATTGATAAAGTAAGAAATTAATGGAAAGTTGATATATGCATTGAAGCCCACCCGTCGACTGGAAAACATGAGTGTTGCAGTCACAGTAGCGTGTGGCGAAAGCCTCCATCATGCGGTCGATCTTTTGAGCTTCACCGGGGAGACGGAAACTCCAGAGAAACTGTCTGTCTCACGCACACACACACACACACACACACACACACACACACACACACACACACACACACACACACACACACACACACACACACACACACACACACACACACACACACACACACACACACACACACAGCGCTGGGAGACAGAAAGGTGATTATCATGCTGGTGGGATGGTCTTGGTTGGGTGGTGTTGTGGTCTAA
>OMNM01042591.1:0-16191 GCA_900302745.1 Parablennius parvicornis
TATGTATATATATGTGTATATATATGTGTATATATATGTGTATATGTATATATATGTGTATATATATGTGTATATATATGTGTATATATATATATATGTGTGTATATATATGTGTATATATATATATATGTGTGTATATATGTATATATATATATATATATATATGTATATATATATATATATATGTATATGTGTGTATATATATATATACATACACACACACACACACACACACACACACACACAGATCAAGGAAGTGAGTTCGGCCTCGCATCCCACCAGTATCTCAGAGAAAAAAAGTTAGACCAGCTAACGTAGCTTCAGCCCGCTTTATACACTTTCTTGCAATAAAGCATTAGTAGATGCATTTTCTTACACAAATATAACAAGCACACAAGAGCATCCCCACTGAAGTGCACCCCTCTAAGATGGGAGAATAAAAAAAACCACATTGAGTGCAGATCTCCATCATCCTGGAGTCTCAAGGTCTCTGTCGCTGTGTAGCAGCCGGAGGAAAAATGCTCCCAAATGAAAGTGTTGATTAAAATGTGACATGCTGTGTCTTTACTGGTGATGACTCGCTGACATCCTCCATCTTCATCGATGCCTGAAGCCTTTCATTCTGCCTGCAACGATGGACACACGGCCTGCTGGTGTTTAAAGCACTGCTGACATATTACCCCCTCTACAGTCATGTCACTAGTGGCTTTGTGGAGCTCTTAGAAAAAGCAGCTGATGAAAGGAGTTTTCAGTTTACCCTTGAGGAGACAGAGACTGATCTGCTTGTGAGACTTTTGCAGGGACTTTAAAAATGCTAAACAGTTGCAAGTGAACTTGTTGTACTGCCAGTGATTTGCGATGAATTATAACAAAAGCATGACATTTTCTTCCATTGAAACAAAAGTGGAAAATCCAGGTTTATAATTTAGACAGAGAGGAGTCCTTCTGCTTCACAACGGAGTTGCAGCTACAGCAACAACAACTTCTCAACATACTTCATGTTTGTTTCCTTCACTGAAGTTGGGCCAACTGCCTCAAATATTTTTCTTGCCTTTATGTCTCATGTGGGTTAGCTCCCCATACAGCAGATTGTTCATGAAACAATCCACATAAATAGCTGCCGTGTCAGCAGTTTATTTCAAAAATTCAAAATGATCTACAAATTAATGCATTATTTTTATTCTTCAATGATACATTAGATCTTGGTTGTGATTGGATTAATTCATAGTACCTCCAGTTCTCCTTTCGAAACATTTAAGGGCATCCTGTCTTAGCAGCAAATATCAGGTTGACGATTGCACGAGAGACCTAATTTGGAGATATGTATTCACATATTCTAATCAAACTCATTAATCCATTTTCTCTAAGAGGATATTTAAGCTAAATGCATGTCTGTCGTGATGTTTTCAGGTTGTAATGTCCGTCGCACAGCTTTACTGGCATCTTGCTCCAAAACACGAGGTCAACATTGTCACAAAATCTTTGGTTCGACTGCTGAGAAGCCACAGGTAAATTACATCCCACTGCTGTGACAGACAGACCACATTCTCCCTTCGCCGCTGTTTTCCTGTTGGTAACTGTGATTGTCTTGCCTTTTTGTGCAGGGAGGTGCAGTACATTGTGCTTCAGAACATCGCCACCATGTCCATCCAGAGGAAGGTAGGTGTGCTCGTGCACAGCAGCACAATCACAATGTGACGTGTTCAGATTGCCTTGATAACACGTGTCGCCTCCACACAGGGGATGTTCGAGCCCTACATGAAGAGTTTCTACGTGAGGTCCACAGACTCCACACACATAAAAACACTAAAGGTAGCTACTACTTTTATCATCTGTTTTTGTCCAAATATGATTTGAAATGAAAGATTTGAGAATATTTCAATTACAATTCTCCAATATTTCGGTGTGGGAGGATTTTTTTGAACTATATGAGCTATAAGTTGGGTAAAATGAGTGAAGCCATTCTGTTGAAATTGAAAAGCAAATTGAATTCAAAATAAACTTTATTTAAATGTTTTGTTTGTTTTTAAAAGCATTTTCCTATGTTTTGGTTTTATACTAAACCTGAATGTGAGTGTAGCATAACAGTAACTTAAGTCTAAGCCTTGATTGATAATCTTATAACTTATTACCATTTACCTAAGAGTTAAATAGTAAACACACTGGAAATTATAGTAGTTGTTTAGTAGATTGGTGTGTTAGCACATAACAACCTGAAAAGGACAAATACACAAAACACATTTGGATTACTTTCAGTTATAATACATTGTTGCCATTTTCAACTGGAACAAAACTCTTCAAAAACTAAACCCCTCTTTATTTATGACTCAGAAATTGGTTACGCTTCTAATCCTCTTGGACCTTTTGCTTATGTCAATTCACTTTTCAATGTTCAATGTCTACAAGTCGAAAAATTATATTTATGCATTATTTATCTACATGTATACAGTTATGACTTTTTGTTTAAATAGGGTGATAAACAATTGTGTGTTTCCACAATTGACCAAAATGCAACACTTTTACTGGAATTAATATCTTATTCTTTGGACACAGATTATGAAGAAAAGAGAGTTTATTGTAACTATTGTTTGTATAAAATACAAAACACATTTTTCTAGAAATCTTGGCGAGGTAGACGTCATGTACATATCTTCCTCTGTAAAGCAATTTGTAGAGTTCTATGTATTGATGCATATGTCTCTTACAGTTGGAGATCCTGACTAATTTAGCCAATGAAGCAAACATCTCGACTATTCTGAGGGAATTTCAGGTGTGTTTTTTTTTTTGTTTCCCCGAGTCTAATGGTGATCGACACAGGCAACAAGCAGCACTTTCCATTCACCGATGATTTGATTTTTACAGACGTACGTGAAGAGTCAGGACAAGCCGTTTGCAGCAGCCACCATTCAGGCCATCGGCAGGTGTGCCACCAACATCACCGAGGTGACGGACACGTGTCTCAACGGTCTGGTGCTGCTGCTGTCCAACAGAGACGGTAATATGTCATTTTGTTGCATCTTGTTTTCTGCACTGAGGCTTTGTACATGTTTGGTTTATGTCAACTTTATTGTTTTGTGTCTGTAGAGACTGTGGTGGCAGAGAGTGTGGTGGTCATCAAAAAGCTGCTTCAGACGCAGCCCACACAGCACAGCGACATCATCAAACACATGGCCAAGCTCTTTGACAACATAACAGTACGTTCCCGTGATCCATTTATTTACACTGTTGGGGGGGGGGGGATTTTTTCTTTAAACAGAGTTAAGTTCTTATAGATTATTAAGGGGACAGGAGCTGGTCTTATTCAGGGATTCTCTACCTGAAATGGCAGGTTCCTATGGCTCGAGCAAGCATCCTGTGGCTGATCGGAGAGTACTGCGAGAGGGTGCCCAAGATCGCACCGGATGTTCTCCGTAAGATGGCCAAGTCATTCACAGCAGAGGACGACATCGTCAAGCTGCAAACGGTCAACCTGGCTGCCAAACTCTACCTCACCAACTCCAAACAGGTACTAAATAAAAAGAAGAAGAAGGAAAAAAAGAGCACAATGAAGAGATTTGTGGTTCTTTAATTGTACCTGAGCGGAGTTCAGTGCAATATGTCACTTTTACACATTGACAGTTCCTATTTGTTGATGCGATGAGGACAAGATGAGAGTGAAGTTGTGGGGCAACATGAAAGTAAAGACATAAACAGTGGACGAAGAGGCAGGAAAGAATAAAGACGTGTTATCAGATGAGAATGAAGATGTACACAACATAAAAATGCACATATGAATACAGACTGTCAGACAGATACAATGGCAAGATGGTAGTATAGATAAGATTATCAGTGAGATGATGGATAAAGACAATTGAGATGAGATAAGAAAAATAAATGAGGTTGGGTGAGAAGAAAGAAAATAGATGAGATTTGAAGATATGAGACAAAATCTATTAAAGGGAAAATAAATACAAAATAGAAGCACTTGTATTATCTAATCCATACTTTATTGGTCTCTTGGTGAAATTACTTTTCTTTTCTATGTAACCCATCCTATCCAGTTAACCTGAACCCCACATGCTTAGGGACACACACAGCGGTAACTAGTCAAAAGCCCGCCACTGCTCCTAACATTCACTGTATAATTACATGACTACAAAATATGGAAGACTACAAATGTGGATATATTCATGTATGCATACTTTATATAGAATATGAACAAATTAAAAAAAAGCTACAATTATAGAGCCATAAAACCAGTTGTCAAGTGTGTCAAGACCCCCAGGGTCCCAGAATACCAGTTTACTCCGCTTTTTACATGCCAGAAGGAGTAGAAGTTGTTTGTCACATCCTGCCAGTTAAGTTATTTCGTCTGAATTTATGAAATAGCTGCAAGCATCAGAAAGTCTTGCGTGCATCTGCAAAGCTTGTGCACATTTACCTATGTGGCGCAGCAGGAACCATCTCAGCCCCCGTGTGCATTTCTTCCCTTGATGTCGCTCAGTTCATTTATTGCACAGTGGCTGTTTTCAGTCTTTAGCCTCATCACAGCTGTCTCTTTCACTTCTTTGCAGAAATGCTTGTGTTCTCTGCAGAGAGCCTTCATTTCTGCTGCTTTCCTGACAGCATTTTAGAGAAATGGGATTTACTACTGTGTGCTCTGCTTTATACTTCATTGGAAATGTGTTGATAAGGAGAATAAGAGCAACTCCAGTGAGAGGTGTTGCTTGCTTAATAGATAATTAGCTGCTCAATAGCTAAAGCGAACTCCCCGAAATACACTTTAGATTGGTAAAATAGTCCCGATATAATACCACTTTAAGATGGAGATGGGAAGTTAAATTGCCTGATCTGCGAGGCTGGTTTTGGAAATGATTCTTTAAAATTTTTATTTCGTCAGCCTTCTTTTTGGAGTTAGAAGACCAATTTCAAAACTGAGCCGCATTAGTTTTAATGTAATGTTGCATCCCTTTGGAGGATCTTGGCGACCGGAGGCCCATTTAGTTAGGATCGGGTGATGGTGGCCTCCGAGCTGGGTTTATGAGCCCAGACGCTGCCCTCTCAAACGATCATTGCTCCTCTCGGTCCTCATAATGTGTCGGGGAGGATGGAGGAGGCAAGATGGAGACGATGCAGTAAAAATAAAAGAAACAAGATTATAATACTGAGCCTTTCATGCCAGCAGCATCTTTAATTTTTATGCCGGCTTGAATAATTTATGTTGGTGTAAGTGCTCTAACTTAGTTTCTCTTTTTTTATTCTTTCTTTTGACGTTGGAGTTGAGCGATATTTCCAAAGTAGACTGTGGTTTTGTGACCTTGTAGTTTGTGGATTTAATAAAGGTTTATTTGATTGGAAAAATAGGGTTCAGTTTTTGCTTTTCTCACCTCTAAATATATAAAGATCATATTTCTGTCTCTGGTGACAGTGGATCTTTTTTAATACTATATGCAAAAAAAAAAAAGAACTTCAGTACTTTTGAGTGTTTGGTACACAACATTTATGACAGTTTTGAATTGAAGTACTGATGGTCTCCAATCTTGCAACACGTTGGGCGGACTCTTACGTTCACTTTTTTCAATGCAGACACTGAACTGATTAGTCCACGAGCCGGATTATTTTCCTTAAGTCATGATAAAGATGCAACAATGACTCTTCCACAGTTCACTTACAACAGAATAGAGTTCATAACCTTGACTGAAAAGAAAAGTAATTATACTTTGTAATGTCCATTCATGAAACGGATTGAGGCTTAAACCACTTATTTATGTTTTCTTCTACTTGACTGAATCTGTTTCACTCTTATTATCTTGCCATCTGCTCACAAATACTCTGCGTTTGATTTCACATCACATATTCTGATTCCCCGCAGACCAAACTGTTGACCCAGTACATCCTGAACCTCGGCAAATACGACCAGAACTACGACATCAGGGACCGAACGCGTTTCATCAGACAGCTGATAGTACCCAGTGAGAAGAGCGGCGCCCTCAACAAGTACGCTCGACGCATCTTACTCGCCCCCAAACCAGCTCCAGTGCTCGAGTCTTCCTTCAAAGGTACTATAGAAAATCATCTTCTAATACTCATTTTCAAACCTATTACCTCCTCTCGGTGTACGATTAACTCCTACCTTTTCCCCATCTCTGCTTTTGTGAGTCTTCTAAGCAAATCACTGAATACATTTTGCATAATCTGCATGCATAAACCTACTGACTGTCCTTCCAGGAGCATGCAAAGCTGAATCAGACTGCGTTTTTATTATTCTGCTGCGCCTGTCTCTCTGAAGGGCAGTTAGGTCAGACCCCTTTACTTCGGACTAATGAGATGGGTAAATTGTAGAGCTAATCTCACCTTTTTTTTCCCCGACACAGAGATGCTGAAAGAAATCTCCCCTCATTTGTGTGTCTTCTGTTTCTGTCTCCCTTCTCGACGAGAGCAACAAAAACTGCCTGCTGCAACATTAAAATTCAGATGCAGTTTTCACCTACTGGATGTTTATGGAGATGGTTAACCACCCCTGTCATTCTTAATATTCTCTTTTTTTGTGCGTTAGCAAAGCACTGATTTTTAGAGCGTACCTCCCGAGGCACTGACACTGATTATCTGCTCGTGCTGACCACTGGGGGAGAGAGAGGAGTAAATGAGTGTACTCACAAACACAGTGAGGGGATAACAAATGCATAGGAATGATGGAAGAGATTATTGTTGTATAAACATAGCACAAAAAGTGAAGAAAATGCTGGTCTAATAAACTATCTCTGGAGCCATGCTTTTTGTTCCCCAATGAATTGTATATATAGTAAGAAATCCTGTTAATTATAGTGCAGCAGTTGTAAGAAGCATACATATGTAGGATGCAAAGTTTTCTAATGAACAAAACCAAAACTAAAGGGCTACAATTTCTTAAGATGCATTGCTTAAAAGCAGGTGGAAATTTTCTCAGTTTTTGTGTGATATTTATTCATTCTGAACGTTCAGCTTATGGCTCCCTCATTAAGAACAGCCTGAGGTTATAGCCAGCGCACCCCATTTCTTCACCTCTCATTAAATTTTCAATTTTTTTCTATTTTATTTCAATCATGCATTACTCTTTTATTACATCGCTCATTTTGCTAATCCAGCGACAACCTTTCGCTTTCTTCAATTTCACTTTCCAGATCGAGATCGTTTCCAGTTGGGAACTCTCTCACACAGCCTCAACATTAAAGCCTCAGGCTACCAGGAGCTCTCCGACTGGCCTGCCGTCGCTCCCGACCAGTCTGTGAGGAACGTGGAGGTCATTGAACCAGTATGTCATCTGCTTTCTTTACACACTCCTCAATGATTACAGTGTAGTAAATCCCATTTATAAACATTGGAGAGAAAGTTTGACCATTATAAGTAAACATATAATATGCATGTGTACAATAATTTGCAGGTATACAAGACCTTATATAGTGTACATAAGAGGATGTAAATGTATGTTCACATGTACAATATATCTTTCAGTATGTGAAGGAAACCAATGAATTATATCCAATTCATTCACATATGAAGTTACACACTTGTAGATATAAATTATTCTGCAAAGTTCCTGAGTTATCCGTTTCTAGTCTTTCTTGTGATTTGGATCATATTTGGTCTTTTGTTTTGTAAAAAATGTAATTCATACTTGTCCTTCATTCACCTAAATGACCTTTGTTTTTGCTTAGTTGCAAGTTAAAAACCAAATGTAGCAAAAATTGAATAGTTTTGTTTTTCAGCCAGTGATACTATCGATTGTGCATTTTCTTTTAACTGCAGCTCAAGCTTCATCCTTGTTAGTCTGTGGCATTTCATGGAGAGCCCAATAAAACTATAAGCAACAATAAAGCAGGAGTAGAGTCAACAACCTTTTTTTTTCCTGGTTGTGGATAAAATCTAAAATCATTTGAGAAACGTGCAGGACAATAGAACATGGTGTAAAAATTATTTATTTGTACCGGTTGACTTTTTTTTTTTTTTTTTTAATATTGAGTTGCTTAAAGCAGAGGTTCAAATTATTACCATTCACAAATCGGAATGACTTCCTCTGGTGTTTGTTTCCAGGTGCAAGAGTGGGCGCCCACAGCCACTCAGGCCAAGAAGCTGAAATCTGATGACAAGTTCTACTCCGATGATGAAGAGGAGAAAGAAAATGAAGGATCTGACAGCAGTGGCAGTGAAGACAGCAGCAGCAGTAGTAGTAGCAGCAGCAGTAGTGAAGGTCTGTTCATGTCTGTGTCCTAAAGCCCTTTTACAATCCATGTGTATGCAGAACACTTATTACAGAATTACAGGACATTTAAATTTTAGGGAAATTTATTTTTATTTTTTATTTTTTTTTATTCAAGTCTCGTTCGTACCTTTGTATGTTGATGAGATAGAATGTATCTAATGTTCAGCTCCAGTGTTTAAGCAAATTTAGCCTTCAGCCTATATGTATTCAGCGTGTATATTCGTGTTTTGTGCGTCTCCAGAGTCGGGCAGTGAAAGTGAGGAGGAGAGCAGCAACGAAGAGTCGCCAAAGAGTTCCAGTGGCACCGAGAACGACTCCAGTGGTTCTGAAAGAAGCTCCAGTGAGTCTGAATCCAAACAGAAAAAGAAGAAAAAGACCAAAAAGGCCCCGCAAAAGAAAATGAAGCCGGCTGCTTCTGACAGGTACGTTGAAGTCCCAACTGTCTGCCGGAGCCTGAGCGCATCATCTTTCTTCCTCGTGAAAATGTTCCAGATGTTTCCTGCTCCTTTCTCGCTCGGCTAATTAGACAGGTGTGTGTTTACGAGGAGCAACAACAAATGTGAGAAGTACTCTGCTGCATCAATAATCTCAACCTCCATCTGCTGAAGACTTTCTGAGTGACAGCCCTGTTTATATCTTCAGTTTAATTCTTTTCTCCTGTGAGCGCAAACTTTACCTGCCATGGAAGCTCAGGAAGCCCAGAGGATCTTTGACATCTTTGACTTCATGTGGAGCCGTTGGAGGCACAACCATTTTTTCACAATTTTTTAACTGTTACGGGTTAAGAAACTGTTCATTTAAATGAGCTGAGATGTTTAACTTTACAACAAATTTTGTAAATTTTCCCCAGTTCATTTTGAATATGACTACCACTCCATAAAATTGGGAATCAAAAGGAAAAACGTAGATCACTCAACAAAGGAGGATACAGTCTAAAATTCAATGCTGCGTCGCTTCAACCACTCTCGTTCAATTTCAAACTTCTTTTTTTTTTTTTTTTTTTAAAGAATAATCCTCTGACAAATATAATTAATAAGTAATTGTTCTGACAGGTGACCTTTGAGAAATAAAATCCGATATTCACTGTGAATGTTCGTCTACTACGTTTGATTTAATTCTTGCATAAAACTCAGTCTGACCCATGTCTCTGCTTAAAAATGTAATATTTCATCATGTGGACTTAATATTTACTTCCAATTGAAAAATCCCTGTGATATAAGTTTACACATGCATGCATTCTAGAGACATCACATGGACTTCCATTGTTTTTAAAGTGTTTTTAATAAACCATCTCCACTGACACAAACCTGACTTTAGTTTTTAGACTTTTCCTAACCTGAGGGTTTCATGGTTTCTCTCATGTGGACTTTTTGTTTCTGTCCTACAACAATGACATGTCTGCATGATGTCAATGTGGTAAAGTGGATGTAGGTCCCCACAACAGACATAAACACCTGTACGCATACGTGCACACACGCGCACACAGTCCGAGGCTGGCGTTGCTGCATGAATACTCGTCACTGTGAGTTCCATTAACAAGGTAATCAAAGAGAATTTTCCTCCAGCAGCGTAACCCACATTTACATGGCTAATGGATAATGACTTTTGATTGGTCATTTAGTAGCCTGGTGTTACCAATGAATGAGATTTGAGTCATTACTACTGAATATGCTCGCGCACACGCTCTTACACACCGCCAAATTTAGTTTCTTATGCACTCTACTTCATTTGCTCATGGACACACAAACTCACACCGATTGTACCTGATCCTGCTGTGTGACAGGCCGCCGGCTGACCCTGTTCTCTCCATTAGAGAGTATAATTAGAGCAACTCACCCCAGTGCTCAAACACACACAAACACGCACACACACGCATACACACAGTAATTAGAGCAGCTCACCCCAGTGCTTCCACAACAAACACAGCATAATGCCCTCATTATGGCCCAGTCATTTCAGGCAGGGCCTAATCAGGCCCACAGTGATTTATATCACTTTTTCCTGTTCGCAGCAAATGAAATCTGTAGGCCAAATTAATACTGGCTTTTCATCATCGCCCAAGTTAAAAAGCCAGTTACCGTCACAATTCCCCTCATTAATTTAACGGCTGAAAATCCCAGGCAGGCGGAGTAAACACTCATTATCGAGACAAATTGAAGAGGGACAGAGCAAGTGAAAGAGAGAGGAGAAAGATGGAAAAAATCTTTGTAGGTGAACGCTACATTGAATTAACTTCACAAACAAACAGATTGATCTCCGTTGTTCCGATGCTTTCAGTTTGAATAAAGGAGGGAAGAGAAAAGATACAGTCAGGTTTATTTGTGACTATTTGTATTATTTAAATGAAAGTTCATTTCACTTAAAAAGAAATTTTGCAGTTTTGTTTTCTTTTTGTTTTTTGTTTTTTTAATGCATTATATGTCATTCATATTGATCCCATTTCTGAGATGGCTCTCCTGTGTGCTGCAGTGAATCTGATGAAAACGGGAATGGACCTGTAATCCAGGAGAGCAGCTCGTCAGCCGAAACCTCGTCGGAGTCGGAGACAGACTCTGAGGACGACTCGGACTCAGACTCTCCTCCCCCCCAGAAAAAGAATGACGCAAAGTCAAAGTCAAAGGTGATGCGGTGATTTAAACAGGTTGTTTGGGCAGTATTACTTCAGGTTTATAGATTGTGAAACTGCATTTTCAGATTTTATTTAACATTTAAAGTATTTAATTTGAAATACTGATGAAATCCTTATGACCTGAAGGAAGCTGCCAAAATACTGCATTTTTCTGTACCTCCTTTGAAGAGAACGTTCAGACTGTAGACATTTCGCCCATAAGTTAGCATTTATAATCTATTGATATTAATAATTATCTTGACATTCAACAAATGATTTGTGTGATTTAATGAACCCGTCGCCAAAGAAAGAAGCTAAAGTAATAATCTGAGAGCAACTGACTGTCCAACTCCTTAGAAGAATGATAAAAAAATTCAAACGAGATGATCCAGTGATTTAAACAGCTCCAGGATGTCGTTTGGGTGCAACATTTGAATGCATTTTCAGGGTAAGAAAAATAGTTTTTTCATAGAATTACTTAAATAACATACTAGATATCTTGTGCTGGAGCAAAAATAATTCAGACTTGTATGCAACTTCTCCACCACTTGTTGTACTATTGCACAACTATATCGTTTTATGACGATCTTCAACATTTTAGTGACTTTAAATCGAATAGAATATTATGCAAACACATTTTCATCCATGCTAAAACTGGATCAAAGTAAAAAGGTTTCAGTATTTAGTGTTCAGGAATGGATGCCATATCTGTCCTGCAATGTTGTTCCAGGTGATAAAGGTATTGCTGCAGTTATTCTTCATCCCCTCATTGCCTGTGTAGATCAACGACACCAGATATTAAAAATAGACCCCAGTTTACATTGATCTGTGCAGCCATGGCAACGCACTGCACGCCACTGTGCTTCATTATCTGCTGCTAAATACAAAAAGATGTTGACTTGGAGGTGATATCAAACATTTCAGTGCACTTGCGAAGAAAACTACAGGAAACATGCATTTATCAAGCTGTAATGCTCATCCCTGATGCAAGATATTATACATATATTATTTACACGACATAATGCATAAACCAATGGTGAGAATGTAAACAGGATAAAAGCCCTCCATTGTTCAGCTCTCCATGTGCTGAAACCTTCAAAATCACAAATCAGAATCTGGGATGTGATTTGGCATTGTGGTATCTTCATTTCCCCTCCTCAAGTCTTTCATTTGCACCTTTTTTCTGCCCTCCCAATCTTTTCCTTACCAGTTTTGGTTCATCACATTATTTCTTGCCCTCCTGTTGTTTTTCTGCACTATGAAATTCTCATTTCATACACTTTGTAATTTGGGCACGGCCTATGAATTATGTATCTTTCTTTCCCCTCCCTCCCCGCTCTTTCCACATACCTCTTCCTCCCTCTAGTAACAAGGTTTCCATCTCTATTACTGCCACCAAGCATCAATCAGAGAAAATCTGATAAGATACGCCTTTAACTTTATGGTTTGTTTTCACTCTCACTCACTCTGCTTGTGTTTCTTTTCCCTCCGTCTGCCTCTCGTCCCGTGTTTGATCAGCCTGGAGTATGCAGAGGGGGAATTTTATGGTTCTTTATGTGACGTGATCAGAGCCAGGAGAGTATGGAAGAAGGGTGATAAAGGCATTAGTTTGTTTAAATGGGTTTTTATTGGAGCTTTTTGTGCTGCGAGTTGTAAGCATGTGTAGTAATTCCCCAGCAGTCAACACCTGACAAGCCGGTCGCGCAAATGTGTTTGTGACACGAAACCGTGCATGACCGACGACTGAAGACTCCAGACATGTCGCCTATAAATCCAGACAGGTTTTTTTTTTCCCTCCTTTTGAGGATGGATATGTCACCACTTGAGAAGCACTGGCGATGATGCTGAAATATTTCCGTCAGTGACCCTGGGAAGAATTGTAAGTCTTCCTAAATAGTACAGTCAGAAGTTAGAATCAACATGGTCCACTCTGAGCACTTTCCAGTTTATAGCACAAAATGCTTTGTAGTCAATATTCTAAAACATTTGTATTGCGTCTCCGTAGAGACATTACATGCCAGTTAGTGTAACTGGTTCAGCAAAACGAGAAGTTGGGTTATGCTTAGTTTAACATAATAGCTATTCTCCTACAGTCCTACATTAATGTCACGGTTACATAACTGGATGAGATAGATAAACATGTTCACAAACCTTCATTTTGTTGATGAAGCACATTCACATTTGCACATCTTGCTGGATTAGATGACAATGTTTGTCTCTAAGTTAAGTATGTTTAAACCTTTGTGAAACCAAATCATGTTCAGCTCAATGACAAGTTCAAACAAAACCTGAAAGTTTTCTTTTTAACTAAAAATAAAAAACACTTTATTTTGAGAAGAATTAAGCTTGTGATCCATTCAGTAAGGGAGGAGGATACAGGAGAAAGAGGTTATTGGACGAAGATAATCTCTTATACTAACCCTTAAAATATATCTGAGACATTGTCAGGAGAGCCATTTGTTACAATAATCCCCAGTTTTCCCTCCTTAAGTGTTCATCTTTTACACCTCATACTTAGTTTCTCACTTTCTTGCTGTTGTCGTCCTTCAGGTGGCAGTGAAGCCAAAGAAGGAGGTTTCTCTCTTGGATCTTGATGATTGTGAGTTTTTCTCCTTGTATGTATTGATTATGCAACAAAGAAGGCAGTATGTAGTGAAGGAGGTCGACCTATACCTGCTTATGTTTCCTATTCTTTAGTGCGGTCAAACGATTTTGTGAAGGGGTTAATGTTGAGCTCAAAGTTAGAAAGAAAATTATTATAACACGTGTTGCAGATACAAGTGAATGATTAAATCAGACTAATTATGATTTTCTTTCAATAATTGTATTTTTAACTGAGCTTATTTATTTATTTATTTCAGAACAATTAATTTTCTCATTAGAATTTTGTTAGGTCTCTAGCAACTATATTTTATATATATTTTTAGTATTTTTTTAGTTTGTGTGTGGTTTTTAAAATTCCTCATATCACCTTGGTAACTTCCAGTTGCCTGATATTAATACATTTGAGCTTGAAACCAGTCTTTCTTCGACATTTCCATCAGTTTCTCCCGCGCCGACCAACACCCCGCAGTCCTTGTCCTTCTCCCCGAGCCTGCTGTCCGACCTGGAGGGCCTCTCTCTGTCCAACGTCTCCTCCGCCATGCAGGTTTGTGCTTTCACACTCCTGAGTGTGTTCATGTCTCAGTATTAGAGGCACACCGGATGACATTTCCTCCATCTCCATGTGTTGTTAAAAGTCGATTGTTCCTTTTGCAGTTGACACCCGACGGTACAGCGCGCGGGGGTGGGGGGGGCAACATATGAGTTGGTGAAATGAGCCTCTCTCCCTTGTGGAACATTTCAGCTCCAGACGCCCAACTATTGACCTTTCCTGCCTTCTTATATTTATAGCCAGTCAGGACGGTACAGCAGCTCTGCCTGTTTCCTGTATCTCTTATAGTCTTGTCTTTTTGCTCTTCCACACCCTTGAACTCTATTTCTGTGTCTCATCTATAAGTCCACCCACCACGCTTCCCTCTCTCTCTCCCTTATCTCTCCCCTCCTTCCTGTCACCTTCCATCTCTCTCTGTCAGATGTTGCGTCCCTCGTGTCTCCATGTTGTGTATATCTGATGGTTGACCTTTCCTCGTGTGACGGCTCCTTTCTCTCCTCGGTTTGTGAGCGGCTCCTCTCGTCTTGTGTATTTTGTATCTTGTCTTTTCTTCCCCCGGGGAGACGGGAATATGTCCAGTCCATTTTTTTTTTCTTCCTGCTGGTTGCTGTGTCTATTTTGTGTCACTTGAAGCCAGGTCACTCTGTCGTTTGTAAATTGTAAATCCACAAAGGGTTTAAATATTTAGTCATAACATTAGCTTTGTGTCGGAATATCTTCTGTTTCCATTCAACTGTTTGACACGTATATTTTAATTGGATTTAATTAGATACATGTGATGAATTTTGCTGTAGATAAATGACTTGAAATGAGCTCCAATGTAGCAGTTATTTTATCACTTAAGTGTTTTAATAGCATAAATGTCATAAAAAGTGCATCGTTTTGCTTGGTTCTGTTCTCAAATGGCTTGTTTTCACAAAACAGTTAAAATCGTTTCAATCAAGCACCAACTGATAATATATTTAGTGTGGATTTTCAGATAATCTTTACTTTTTTGCATATTTTATACATTTCCCATTAAGATTATCAAACTTACAATTTCCAGCTCAATGCCTCTTTTACCTGAAAGAAGTATTCATTTGTGAACCATATAAGTCATTTACTACATTTAGATTGTGAAAATCTTTGTAACTTGCATAGAATAAGATTCTGTTAATCCAAACAACACTTCACACTTATCAGCACACAAAATCAAGGAGAAACATCAGAAATGATGTTAAATATAAATGTTAAATATGACAGCCATTCTCAAAAAGACTTTGTCCTGCTTAAAATGTCTGAGGACTGACTTGTAGAATAAATATGCAGCTAGTTATTTATCTTACCTAAAATTTAAATGGGAAGGAAAGATGACATAGATAACTTTTTTATTAAAGATTTTTGTAAAAGTTTAGAGGCAAACCAAAAGAGGCCAAATTTGTGGTTTGAAGTCGCTGTTTGCTATACCATATTGCTAAAACCTACAAGTTGGTTGAGAATGGAAATCTAATTTCTCGGTCTGTGTTTAAACTTTTTTTTTTTAATTCTGACAGTTGCGTGTTGCTGGTCTGGTCGGGCCTCTGTATCGTCACAGTTCTTCTGCTGCACTTACCTTCGTGGCGAGTTGGTCTTAATATTCTGCGTCCGCCCGGCAGTCCCAACCGCCTGTCACTCAGTATGATTGACAGTCGACTCTCAGGCCAGCGTTTATGCAGCACAAGTCTTGTTAGTCAATTTCTCCTCCTCAGGTGAAGGCCAGGGAGTAATAGAGAATAGAAATGCAGATTAGAACAGGGAACTTTTTGCACATCAACATCTGATTTAGAGTCAATTCTATGCATAAATACATGATGGGCAACGGGATTCATAGACAAGGGTAAATAACCTCACCTTTATTCACACAGCCCCTCCCCTGCACACCGGAGCTCTTTCCCCACACACACACACACACACTCGGAGACACAGGCACACACACACTCGTACACTGGCCTCGGTGTCATTTCTATTTCTCAGCAATCTGCCCACAGAGGCAGCGAGTCTGTCTCAGCTGAGCGCTCGGGCCTTTTTAGAGAATTACTGCATGGTTATCAAAGGCATTTAGATTAACCCTGGTCACTGTCTTTGACCCACCCCCTCCTCTGTCTCCTCCTCCTCTCCCTAGTTTCTGCATGCTCCCGCTCCCTCTAATAACATTTTGACATTAGGATCTCTCACAAATGCCTCTTAAATCCC